>LOJH01045951.1:0-13497 GCA_001685095.1 Ellobius talpinus
GCTAGAATCCACTAATGAGTGGGTACATACCATATTCATCTTTTTGGGTCTGGGATGTTGTTTCATCACAACAATAAAAGCCCTAACTGAGACAGATGGGCAAGTGGCCAGACTCCCCCAAGGACTAGAACTTTAAGCATGGAGGTCAAATTATAAAAACAAATTGTCATGTATTCTTTAAAGGGTAACTTGAGAACAAACCACAACTTAGCTTATTTCTTGGCAATGCCCATCTTTTTCCCTAAACCACACAACTCCATTTCTCTAGGGGACTATTTGTGCAAGTTCAGTTCACCATCTGTGTCTGGGTGCAACCTTACAAAATTACTCCTGTGGATTCTACCACAGCCTAGTGTAGGTAGGTACACCATATAAACAATTTCTCCATTATTAGTAGCCAGATGTTTTTGTAAAAACCATATCAGAAAAGTTGGAAAATTGAAGTAAACATGAGTATTATTGACTCAGCAGAAAGAGCAGAGTAAAACCATAAAAAGTGGAAAGAAACTTAAAATAGTATCATTAGGGCATGGTAGTACATACTTATAATCCACACAATCAGAGGCTGAGGCAGGAGGATTGTTCCAAGTTTGAGGCTGTAATTGGATACATTGGTAGAACATTGTCTCAAAGCATAAACTATGGTCCCCAATTACAAGCATACAGCAACAAAAAAATAATAATCTGAATTTCTTTTGAGCCCACAGCAAGCTGAGAGGGGCGTCAGGGAAGCTGAGTCTGATGGGAGGTCTGTTTCTCTGACCTCAAATATGATCTCATTGACTGCTGCAGATCCCTCTACACATACCAACTTTTGCTATGTGTAGCCTGGTTACAAGATCTGAGACAACTCCATGCTCTAACAAATATGAGCAGAGTAAAGTCAGCTTGCCTAAGAAAAAGAAAAAGAGAGTGCGAGCATGAGAAACAAATGTGGCTGACAAGGCATCACACAACCACTAGCTGTTCCCACCTCAGAAAGCATCTGGGCTCTGGATTCCTCAAGGCTTTCAGAAAGCTGTGCTCGCTGACAGTGTGGCAGACAATATGGACAGCCAAGTTTTAGGGAAGGGACAACGAAAAGTTGAAGTGAATCATAGATGCGCTGAGTGAATACATGCATTTTTAGATTTTGTCATGGTTTCTGTCATCTCATTTCAATCATTTAATCAAGTTCTGGTAGCAAATCACGAAGTATCAGAGTATTTAAACTATAGACAAAGAAACCGAAGTATGGCAAAAATTAATACACTTAATTCCTTTTAAGTTTTAATTGAAAAGTTTAGAAAACACATATTTTGATGTCTTACTCTTATACATACTTAATTTTTTTCAGATAACTTTAAAAGTCTAAAGAAATCTGTCCAGAAGTAGCTGTTCAGAAAAGAGATTTTAGACTCAAAATTTGAAACGTTTCATTATGTAATGTTGACTATAAAAGAAAACAAAATATTTGACAAAAGAAGCTTAAAGTGCTTATTTTGTCTCAGAGTTTGATTTTCAGCCCATAATGCTAAGCTAGACATGATACAGGAGAATGAGATAGCTTTTGCTCAGTTGATTTTTCCCCTTTCTATTTAGTCTGGTCCCCAGTGAATGGGATGGTACAACCATAGTTCAGAAGACATGTTTCCTGTAAATTCAATATTTCTAGAAACATTGTCAAAGTCAGACACAGAGATCTAATACCACAATAAAGTTTCTCAAGCTGACAGTGAAAGTTAATCATCACAACGGTTGAAAAGCAAAGCAACTATAAAAATAAAACTGGAAGATATGTGTGGTTCCCAAAGAGAATCCTTGGTCCAAACAGTGATCCCACTTAATACAACTACCCCGGTAACTCCCCAGGAACACAAGGCTGTGCCTGGCTTCCCCTGAGCTATAGGCAAACCTGGATGCAAAGTATATATTTGGTTTTACTCTTCTCCCTCTCATCTTCTCAGGGTCTTGTTTCATCAATGCTTCTTGGACCCTTGACCATCCTCCATGGATCTAAACTTCCACAGAACTTACCTGCAAACTACACATGGACATAGCCTGTTCTCTGAGCATTCAAAAGAACTCAAGTCATAGGGTCCCTCTGAGCCAAAGCAGAGAGCAATTGTGCTAAAATCAGGCTGCAGACTTCACAAGGGTTCATATTGCTCTATCCCTGCTCCTTTTCTGCAAATCTGGGAATCAGTTTACTCTCTAAATTCTCTGCCTCCCCACATCCTGTGATAGTTACTTCATATTTTAAATAACTTCGAGTGTGGACAGATATATTTTCAAAAGAATCTGTGACATCTTTATCCAACTTTTCAAAAGTGAAAAGAAAACAAAAGAATTTACTACATGTGCATGTATAAGCCCTTAGAGCCCTCAACACGCTTCACTCAGACCCAGTGCACAGATGAATTTTCATCTAGTACCAGTTTTGTCTCCAAACTGGGAGTGCACAGGTGTTTGGAGATTTGAAGCTCCCACTTTTCACATGCAGGGAATGAACAATGTCCCATATGCCTTGGCACCTATGATCAGCATTAAAGGGAATGTTCAGCTGATCATCTCACAGTTTGGCTCCTTTCCCTTCATCCCTCTTGCTTAGGCCTGTCATCTGCCAAGTTGCTCATCATTTGGCTCTGCTCTATGAAACTGGCAAAAACTTGAACATAAGATATTCATACTTTGTTTCATAAACACCGCAAAGGGGGAACACTGCTGTCCTGGTGCCACTTGGAGCTTGAGCTTTGGCAAGTATGATCCTGAAATCCACACTACAAATGGTTGTTTTTGGTTCAGTGGCCTAGATCTTCAAAGATAAGAAAAACTTTCTGCCCTTCCTAACATTGAATTAGGGTTTAAGCCAAAGAAATAATACAATAAAATACAATAATACAATACAATACAATAATACAATATAAAGGTATTTTCAGTCAGCAGAAGCAGGGATGTTTGTGGCAATGACACATGCCTAAAAGCCCTAGCATAACTTTTTGTGTGTTCATTGGTGCTATGAACTGTTTTCCACTCGATACTTTACAAAATACTTGTAATGTGCTTTTTAGTTTAATATTTTACATTCATATATTTAATAATAGTAATGCAAATATTATCAAACACAGACTTAGAGATGTTAATAAATTGTAAATGGACTCTAAGCACCAAGGCATCATCAGCTACAACTTGAACTTAAGTCTAGTCAACTCAAAGCCCCAAACCCTCAACTCTTTCTCTACATAATTTTCAGTATTCTGTTGTCATTTCTCCCTTCTCAGAAGTCATCACCCCCTCTTCAATACATATGAATTTCCTGTTAAAAATATTCAAATTCATCTTCTTTCAAGAAGATAGAATTTAAAAAGTCTCTCCTTTGGATTTCTTCCTTCACTGTATCACAATGTTTTGTGTTTCCTCAAGCCTGGGGCACTGGGCTGCAGATAGAAAAAGGTGTAAATTACTGTCTGTTTCTTTAGAACCATTACCCAAAGAGATAAACAAATTAACATTAGGGATATAAGGAATAATGAGTGTTTCATCGGAGATTTCTACTGAGCTATAAAAGCACATATGCAGGGACAGGAAAGAGATGGAAGTCTGCCTAGAAGAAGATTAAGCTTGTGGGATAGAACAAAATGATGTTCTCTACCATTAGACTGCATATTCTAAGCAAGAGGGACTCATCAGCCAACAGCTACATGTATCTCTGAACCGTCTGCCCTTTAATACCCCTTAGTGTTGTCACATAATTCCTTAGCATATCATTCTATGTTAGTTCTTTCCCATGTTGGGGGGATAGTTGATGTGGGATTCCCCTCTGTATGCTGTGAATACCATTGGTTAATAATGAAGGTGATTTGGGCCTATTGATAGGGAAGAACTTAGGTAGACAGGGAAAACTAAACTGAATGCTGGGAGGAAGAAGGCAGAATCAGAGAGAAGCCATGTAGCCACACCAGAGATAGATACCAGAATTTTTCCCAGTAAGCCACAGCCTCATGGCGATACACAGATTAATAGAAATGGGTTAAATTAATATGTAAAAGTTAGCCAATAAGAAGCTAGAACTAATGGGCCAAGCAGTAATTAAATTAATATAGTTTCTGTGTGATTATTTCGGGGCCGAGCAACCGGAACAACCAAGCAGCCTTCCTCCCCCAACAGATAGTCCCTAAAAAAGGAAAAAAATGTGTGGTATCTCTCATGCCTAGTCTTTATCATAATGCCAGAAGCAACGACTTTAGATAATGGTGGTGATGGAAACATAAGAAGAGATGAGACTAAGAGGAAGAAAAATAGACAGTAACACCAGTATATATTGACAAGAATAACATTTGGGGATAAATGTCAAACTAAGAACATATCATGTCACCTTTCAATTTGCTTACACAGGTTGAAACTTAAAAGTGACACAGCAAATACAACACCAATGGGTATACCAAAGTAGACAGAGAAGTACCCATGTGTCCTGAATCCTACACAAAGAACTATAGGCAACTGAGGAAATCTGACAGGAGGAGAGGTGGTTTTCCCTAAGGAAGGACCCAACAATTGGTTGTCCAATGCCAAAGAGTCAGCCCTGCCTGAAGACAGACATACAAGCAACTTTATATTTAGGAATGTGTGTGTGTATGAGTATGTGTATGTGTGTGTTTGCATGTCATAACAATTAATTAAAGAAGAGGCCATAAATTTAAAATAGAGTGAGGAGGGTTTGGAGGGAGAAAAGGGAAGGGGAAGTATTGCAATTATATTACAATCTGAAAAATAAAAATTGTAATAAAAATAGGACACAAACACAACAGGTTTTAGAGCATTCCCTTCTCTGACTGTTCTCTCACCCCTGATACATTTCTGAATAGTGACTAAGGCATTGTTTCAGAATACTTTGCACAGAAGAAAGATCTATTTCCCCCAAGACTTTAACAGAACCTCAGCGATCCAAGACAGCAAGCCAAAAGGAAAAAGGGTCCATTGGCTATGGGATCAGTGTCTGCACCTCCAGTATCTATTTATTTCTTCTTTTAGGAAAGAAACTGATTTTTTCCCTAAAAGAAAATCAGAAAATACTAATCCAAGTTATGAGTTCAGAATAATATAAAGCAAACGATATTAGTATGAGAATTGAAAGAGTAAGACTTTGTGGTTAGTTATTTGAATGATACTCAGAGAATAAATTCAAGAAATTACTAATAATAAAATTTAAATGTTAGGAAAGGAAATATTACACAAATTTATTTTCAGGGCATTACTGTTAAGTAGGACACTATAACTAGTAGACACTTGGTAGCCCACTTGAACCATGAATACGAATAAACTGTGTGCTGTTTTAAAAATTAAATGTATAATTTCATTTTCTCTAAAAGTAGCATCAACCCTGGGACAAATTTAACTCTACTTCTACTCTTCCATCATCATCATTTTTTTATACTAACAGTGTACAAAAGTCTGATAGCTTTACTCGCTTACCTTATGTAGGGCACTATGTGAAGAGAAACAGAGAGCGATGCATAGGATCTCTGGGGTGTGTCTCTTGCCTGAGTTCTCATGATTCAGATGTTGTTCCTTCTCGATCTGCTCAGTCCAGCAGACCTCCTTTTGCCTTGCTTGGTCATGAAACTTATTACACATATTACTCATTTTACATTTCATTACTTTTAATGTGGGTCATGCCTTCTCACACCAATTAAAGGATAAGCTCGTGAAAGGCAAAGAAACAAAATTTGTAAGACAAGATGAGAAAATTTTATAGAATGTCTTGAATATGATGAGAAGGAAAGTGAGAAATTCATTGGTGGAGAGAAAGTCAAGCTGGGGCAGCAGTATGGTGGCTTTGTCCCTAGCTGATTTCTTCTAGATGTAAGCTCCCAGGTTGATGATGTTACTTTCATTTTCTTTTTCAATAAAGTTCTTCTAGTTATCTCTGTTGGGTGCTAATTTGATGGTGTTTTGCTATTTCTAGCTGTTTTTATCTTCCTGCTACTTGCTATTGTGCTTTTAATTTTGCTTGCTGCTTCCTTAATGAACTCACCCATTTGAAATTGAAAATATAGCTATCATAGATCATTCTTCAGACAGTCAGGAAAGAATAACTTTTGATCAAGCCAATAACCAATACGTTAATGGAGAGTGACATACTTAAGTAAATTGAATTGATCACTAAAGAATATGGAATTAACTGGTCAAAGAAAGCAAACAACCTGTTGTACAAAAGTCATATGGAATATTCTGTAATATAAAACCTTAAAAGGAAAATAGTATTATATAGAAGTCAGATGTGACATTGCACAACCACAATTCCAACACTGGCAAAATTGAGACAGAAGGACAATGAGTTCAAAGTCAGCCATTATATACATGACAGTACTAGAGTTAAAAAGGTCAAAATCTTTTAAAACTTTTTTCAATTAAAAAATGAAAATTAGCATTGTAGATATTATGTTATCCTTGATCAAACAAAGAAATAACTATTTGTTCAAAGAAAAGGCACATGGTTTCCCAATGGTTTTTACTAATGTAAAATGATGTATGACCTAAATGTTACCCTGAGTGAGAAAGTTATATCAAAGGGGGGGGAGACTAAAATATTAGTGAAAAAACAATCACATAAATAGGAAAATCAGTGGTCATTTCCTTATAGATGGTTCCATGGGCTCTTTATGAGAATGACAACTATGAGGTTGACATAGCTTGGGCCTCTTAGTACCTGCTATAAAAGAGGCCTTCGTACTATGTCTAGAGTTAAGAGATTTCCCAGATTAAATTGTTGTCATATGGAAATTAGATCCTCAAATTCTACCAGTTGGTTCTGTGACCTAAAGACCTGCTGTCATAAAGCTTGACAAATGTTCACCTATAAGTCTGTCATAGTATCAATTTATGTGTTTCAGAAAGAGATCAGTAATTTATGTTTTCTCAACAACTTATCTACATTTTTCTCAGAATTTATCTAATTTTATATTATAATTTTTGATGTCGTGAGGATATAAGTTCTCAATTTTGCATAAAGTCCATGAATTTTCTTGAGCTTATCACAGTCTTTAGTGTGGTTATTTGTAGGATTCAAAGTACATAATGAAAATCTGAAGAAATGTTTTCGGTGCCTGTACCTTGACAGAACATATAGTGACCAAAAGATGGAGTTTGTATAACACTAAAATTTGATAGCTTATTGTATCACATGAATGTTTCTTTGTAGACAATCTAACACACTGAAGCTATATTGTACTCTCAGAATCAGATTATAATAAATAAACCTGAAAGTCACATTTCAGGTCTTCATTCTCACCTTATACCTTAGACTGCTTCTGTCTGATTAAATTACTCCAATATGACTGTAGATTTGTTGTCATTTTCTCATATTTTTCAGTAAGTTCCCTAGTAGACCTAAGGCTATGTATTTATATGAACATTAGATTGTAGCTTTCATTCATGCTATTTCCTTCATATCAGGTTTTCATATTGACCCCTTTTAGTGTTATCACTTGAAATTTAATTTTATGTTATTTTACACCAGGATTACTTGATTACTTCTAAACATACAGTGTTTCTTTGCCTTATTTGTGGCACTGGGAAAAAAGTAGACATTTCTACCTGTCCCTTCTTTTTAAAATTATAATGATAAGTATAACCTATGTATGGTTATAATGCTTATATTTATTTATAATTGTATTATTTTGTTTTTGATCACCTAGTTTTCTCCTCAGCTCTGCCTTTGTCTTGACTTCCCTTCAGTAATAAAGTATACATCATTTTAAAAGATAGATTAGCTTGAATTCTACAGTTATTTTTCCTTAGAGATTGAATATTATAGTATGTACTCTGGAGCTGTATATATCATACCACACAAAATGTATATGTACAAATAAAGTCTAAAGCCACTTAGTCACTTCATTATTTTCCTAAATAATATAGAGACTTTACCTTTTCCCATCTTAACACTAGCACACATGATTGGGTTTTTGTTGTTCTTGCTATAGTTGTATAGTTGTTGGTTACTTTGTGCTTTCTTTCTGGAAGAAAGAAAACACTGAAAGAATTAAGGCTCTTCTATTTCCTATCTCCCCCTTCTTTCTCTTAATTCTACTGCTGTCACTTTGACCTGTCACATGGGAAGTCAGCCATCATTCTGTTATCATGCTGGCATGAACCTTTACCCTTTAATGATGGTAGCTTGCATCTCCACTGCTGTATTTATATATAAAGATTTTACATTTTGGCATTGTACTCATTAATCAATGATTTTTGTTATCAACATCTCCTCGCTCTTTTCTCTTTTTCTTTCTGTTTTCTGTCTGAATCTCCTACTACAGACTGTTGGAATCTCTTCATCTGCCTCCCATAGTTTTATGTGTGCACTGTGTTGGCCAGAACTTAATGTCCTTCTGTTGTGTTGTTGAAAAGATTTTCTTTCCCACCTCTAATTTCCCCATTATTTTTTATTCAGTTGAATTTGCTATGTAGCATCTTCACTGTTTTCTATAATAAGATTCCCATTACACTGATAATGTCTTATTTCTAAGATTCTACCTAATTATTTATACTGCCATTTGGACACCTCCTATGTAAATTACTTTCCTCATCTATCTGACTAACTACCTGAGAAGAATCTGTGTGAAGTAGGAAAGACTTGCTTTGTCTCACTCTCAGGGTATTTAGTCAGTCATGGTTGAGAAGACACAACAGCATGCATCTGTTTGCTCACATCTTAGTGGATGAGGAAACAGCAAAAGAGGAATGTCAGTATTCATGTGGATGTCTCCTTCTTCCCTTTCTAGGAAGTCAAGGACTGTAGCCCATGCATGTATATACTGCCTGTCTTTAGAGAAGTGGGTCTTACCTCTTCAGTTCATCCCTTCTTAATACATCATCACCACACAAACTTTTTAATACCCTAATTATTTCTTAGTTCAATAAGGTTAACAAACAAGGTAGACACACACAAGTCAGTTACTTGTCAACCTGACACCCAAGACATCACTTCACACTAAGTATTTTTCTCTCCTCCTTTATGTGGATGTTTTAAACAAAATTATGTTTAAATTCTTTTCAAATTACTCACTATCTTCTAATACTACGTGGATTTTTCTATTCAATATATTATTTACTAGCATTTCACCGTTACTAGATTTCACTTCTAATATTCTATTCTATAGACTGATTTCCATCAAGGATTATTGTTTGTCATTGACTCAAAAATGCATGATGCCTGGCAGACATTTCTACCTTCCTAGAAGACAACTCACTGGTCTCAGCTATCTGGGCTCCAGAAAGTTCACCAGTGACAACTTGAAGTTTATACTATTTTCCTAGAGTTTCTAGTTTTTGTTGTTGTCTTTCTTTTTACAAGTCATATAACTTTGACATAAATGTTAAACCTCAGTCACTGATTTGTTCCCATCTGTGGCATTATATATATATATATAGCTTCACTCTCATGTGACTCTTGGCTACTGAGCAGAAAACATAAGCTTCTCACTTTCACAGGAGAGTGCATTTTCAGTTTTGTATTCATTTAAAATAATTGTTTCCTATTGTTATTAAAGTTTATTTGGTCTAACTTTAAAAATTCCCCCATAGTCTTTAACAAATCGAATATTTTAGCAGTCCAACATCTCTTAATGGTGAGTTCCTATAAAGTCACAAGTAAGTGAGATGATTCCAGCATAAAATGTCACACAGTAAACATTCTTAGTCTAAAAGGGAAACCCCAGGGTGCTGCATAAAATGTGTAGAAAAAAATGCAAAACCAAAATCTCACAGGGACAACCTCAAATCCTCCAGTCTCATAATGTATCAACTAAGCACCTAATTCACAAACATCCCAACTCAAGCAGATCTACCACGTGTAGAAAAAAAACCGTTTCTCACTTAGGAAGGATTCACTATGTCTATAACTCTTCTTAGTGAATGTTGTCTCATCATTCCAGCAAACCCAGTAACCAGGGGTCTGAATTAAAGCTTAAGTCTTACCTTCAAGGCTTCAGTCAATGATTCTTCAAGTCCATTTTTTCTTCATGTAATATTACCTAGCCACACATTACTTACCTCCAACCACTGTCTACAGCCCCACAATGTGTTATCAATTTAAAAATAGTGCCATGTAAATAATATCAAGTTCCATTGCTAGCTCAAGAAGGAGCCTGCACTCATGGACCAGTTGATTCAGCTTATGTGTATTGACCAGGAGGAAACACTTTCCTAGGCAGTTACCTTTAGCTGCATTCTCAGTTCAAGTTTTCTCTTTCCATATAGGTTTTTGTCTGTACAAATTTTAGTCATTGATTAATGGTATCTTGCCTTCAAGTCTTCCTTACTCTTGGCAGTGCAGTATAGGTTTCTCTTCAGTGTTACTGATCTCCTTAACAGCTGCAGCTATATTCCCAGAACAATTCTAACATCTGTCTTAAAACTTCCTGTTAAACCAATTAATCTATCACTATTAAATCCAACTTCACTCAAGTTCTTTAGACGGAGTTAGTATAAAGCTAAATTCTTGACTAAAATGTCATAAGAATGACTGTTAGGCTAGTTCCCGATAGAGTCATTTTTCTCAGCAGCACATGGTCTGCTCACTCCAGATAGGAAGCCTACAACAATCAAAATATGGATATCACCAAAATTGAATTCGGTGATTCAGTGATCTGTAGTGAGACTGTTTACAGAAATATGACTGAGGGGTTTTTACACAATCAGAAATGAATTAAAGTCTGAAACATTACCAAGGCACACCCAAGAACGTGTGACAAAAGCTAGAAACCTGGAACATACTATACAGCGTGTAGTGATATGCATGAAGTGTGTCCTTTTCAGGTGACTCAATTGATCTGAGCCTCTTCTGGGTAGCGTAACTTGTCTCTATTTCTTTTACCCTTCTAAGCTTGTCTAAGAATCGTTTTTGTAGCTTAGTTTATCAGAGTGTCCCTCGGAAGTCTTACTGTTTATTTTCTCTAGGAGATGTAGGGAATTTGGTAAATCTTGTCAGTTTCAGGGACTTCCCGAATCAATATTGAATTGTTTATTTCTTGTCTTAAGTTTAGGATCCTCTGTGGAGAACAGACTGTTTCACCCCTCCCCCACCTCCACCCACTGCCCTGGAAGATCCTGTCAGTTTACATCCTTATAAACATCCTGTCCAAAACTATCCTGTTATTTTCCTTTTCCTTTAAATCCTATGTATTAAGAATTTTCACTCAAGGATGGAAGGTTTTAACCTTGAAGGAAACTGCTAGGCAACATGTGTACATGCAAAGTTTCATTCCCCAAGTTAGTATAGATTCTGTCAAGTTGATACTAACCATCACAGAGGGCAAGAGGTGTGGAAAGCTAAACAGTCCTTGTTAAGGTATCTTCAAGTACTACCCTTAAAGGTTATTAATCTGTTCACTGCAGAGAGTGTATACTCATCCTCATGGATCATGATCCTCACCTGATGTGGGATTTCCCTCAGTATGCTGTGATTACCATTGATTAATAAAGAGAACTGCCTTGGACCTATAGCAGGGCAGAACTTAGTTAGGCATGGAAAGCTAGGCTGAATGCTGGGAAAAAGAAAGGCAGAGTCATTGAGAAGCCACATAACCCCACCAGAGACAGACATGATGAAACTTTGCTGGTAAGCCACAGCCTTGTGGTGTTATACAGATTAATGGAGATGGGTTAAATTAATAGGTAAGTGTTAGCCAATAAGAAGCTAGAGCTAATGGGCCAAGCAGTGTTTTAAATAATACAGTTTTATGTGATTATTTAGGGATGAAGCAGCCAGGAACTAACTAGCGGCCCTCCATTCAACACTCACCTGGAGGGTGGTCTATCCTGTGAGGTTTCAAGATGAAACTTTAAGAGCAATCATGTACCTCCATACTTCATCAAAAATAGAGAAGTAGAATAGACAGAGAAGCCAGGTCTTCCCCCTGCTTTTATTGTTCCCCAATGAGGACTCAATTCTTTTTTTTTTTGCAAAAGCACCTTCCAATTCCCTATTTTATAGCATTTTTGAAGATGTTAACAAACTCAGACTTACATTACACATATTTTCAGCAGAATTGCTTATAGATATAATACATGTGTATGTACTGGAGCTATTTAAGTATTATACTCAAAGAAACGGCAAACAGTTGAAGTTTACTGAGTATCCTAAATTGCAGAAGGGACTGGGACTTGACATGACTCAGGGTATAAGGTGGTAAAATGCCAGAGACGGCAAGTGGGTGAGAGAAGAAACAAAAGTTGTGTCATTCACAGAGAAAGCACTTCCTCTTTAGCCCTCAGCATAGGTGAGGGATTGCGTCAATGCACCTCTGTTTGAGAAATGTGCTTTACCTACAGTCTTTCCTGTAATATGAGCTAATATTCTCTGGCTGTTGGAATTCCAGGGAAGAAACCAAAGGCAGTATTACCAGAAGTTTGTGGGGAAGAGTCCCATCTGCATTACCAGATGCTACCAGAAAATTTACAGTCCCCTCTTAAGATTCTTAGAATCATTAGTGAAAGAATTTAAGGACTGACTCAAATAGAAGCTTCAGGATGGTTTTATTAGAAAATAAAATGGAAAATATCCTAAAACATGCAGGCTGTAAATCTCAGCAGCCATCCTGAGGAAAGGACTGAGGTAAGTATTAGTGGTGGGAAGCCATTCAACTTGAGTTAAGCCCACATGGAGGTTGGCCTCATAGCAGCAGGGAGGGACAGTGGTCTCCAGAGAAAAGGAAGCCCAATGTTTTGTGGAAGCATGATTAGAAAGGAGATGGAAAGAAGAAAATGAAATTCTACCCCTTTCTGTCTAATTCTGAAAGGCAGTAAAATTTAGAAAACTGCATGCTCAGAGACTGTATTGCGAGTCAGGAATTCTGGGAAGGAAAAGCCTATATCTCAAAAAGAATAATTATTCCACCTATCTCTTTCTATGGCTTAATGCTGGGCTCCCTTAACAGTGAACTTTCCTGGCTAAGGGGTAATCTTTTGGCTTGGTAGTTGACCCACTCAACTAGAATATTGGGTCTTCACCAGTTCAGCAATTCTATTATCTTGACTGGAATGAGCTCTCCCATATGGACTTTTATTGCTGCTCAACAACAGCATCATGAGTGAACTATACTATAAAGACTGTTCTACTCACGTAGGAGAAACTCAGAGCAAGCCGGGGGGTAAAAAACAGAGGTAGGAAGTGGGAAGGACACAGGAGGCTTTGTTTCTGAGGCTGATATATATATATATATACACATCAACGTACTCAGGGCAGCAGAGCAACACACTTTGGTGTTGATCTGAAATGACCCCAGTGCAAGACACAGATTTTAAAGGTTTGCTCTCAGCTTGGTGCTACTGGACACTATAGAAACCCAAATCACTGGTGACCTAATACAAACTTCCATATCTCCAGGTGTAACATGAGGGCCGGCTTGTTGGGGTTTCTGTCTCACCCAGGTACCCCACAGCTGGCATACCCCAAAGAAAATCACCCAGATATCTCCATAAGTTATAAAACTGATTGGCCCATTAGCTCAGTCTTCTTAT
>LOJH01045952.1:0-13497 GCA_001685095.1 Ellobius talpinus
TTTTTTTTTTCTTTTGAGGTGTTTTTCTATAAGTTTGATTGATTGGGGGAAAAGTGGCTTGTGAAGTAATGAAGCTCTTCCGAGATTTTAAGGCAACTATTATTGTTGTAATTTCTTTCATTCTGCCAAAATTACTTCTCCACATTGTAATTCATTCATCAGATATTTATCAAGCAGATGTAATCCAGTTATGATTCTGGAAGCTTTATAGATGACAATGAAGTGTATACAAAAGTTCCTGCTCTTGTAGTGGTACATTCTGTCATTCCTTGTATTTGATCAACATATTCTGTGTAATTAATGTAAGCAGTATATGTATTCAATGTAAACAAATGGATTATTTTCTAAATTCTCAGAAGTAAGAGATGAATGAGTGGGATGAGCTATTCCTGGCAAGTGCTTTCATTTTATAATACTTTTTTGTATTTATATAATAGAATTAAATATACCTCTTAATTTAGGACCAAAGTTAATAATGTGCCAGCCATGGATGGGTCGTCTATGTCAACCCCCTGCTCTCTAGGTTCAAGGAACAACATAGTGGGGGGTGGATGGAAAGAATGTAAGAGGATGAGGAGGAGAGCTGGGAAATGCTGTGTTTTGGACATGACAAGGATACTGCACATATGAACTTAGAACAGCTGTGGTTTCCCGCTCAAGAACTGCATGAGATTAAGCCAGTCAAAATCCTGCGAGGGGTGGAGGAGTGATTCCTGAAACCCTGTTCCTAGGAATGGCTCCCGATGGAGGAAAAACTACCCATTATTAGGGTGTGTGGATTTCTGGTGGTGATATATGCTCCAGTGGATGGCGTCACCTATGTGTATATGGACAGCACTAATTGGACCCAGTGGATTATTAATTAAAAAAAGATAGGATAAGATGGAGAGATGGTCAGTTGTTAAGAGCACTTGCTTCTCTTCCAAAGGACCTGAGTTTGATTCCCAGTTCCCCCAGAATTTCAGGGGAAAAATTTCAGAATTCCAACACAAATTCATATAAATTAAATAAAAAATTATATTTCATATACAAATAAATTTTAAAAAAGGACGGGGCCAGGCATGTTGGTGCCTGCTTTTAGTCCTATCACTTAGGAAGTAGAGGCAGGAAGATCTCTGAGTTCAAGGCCATCCTGGGCTACACAGAAAGACCGTGTCTCAAAACAAATAAATAAATAAAAGTTGGGGTGTGATTTGCTAGGGGGTCTTGGTGGGAAGTAGTGAGAATGGATGTGACCCAAGTACAGTGTGTACAGGGCTTTTTTATATCTAAGAGGTCATCTGAAGACAGATAATCTCTCTTTTGATCTAATGCTTGGATACTGTGCCTACTTTTATGTCACCTTGACACAAACTAGAATCATCAAGAGCAGGAGCCTCAATTGAGAAAATGCCTTCATAAGACTGGGCTTCAGGCAAGCCTGTAGAGCATTTTCTTAATCAGTGATTGATGGAGGAGGACCACCCCTGGCTCGTGGTCCTGAGTTCTATAAGAGCAGGCTGAGCAAGCTATAAGGAGCATATCAATAAGCAGTACCCATCCATGGTCTCCTGCCTTCAGGTCCTGTCCTGTTTGAGTTCCTGCTCCAACTTCCTTTGATGATGAACAGTGATGTGGAAGGGTAAGCCAATAAACCCTTTCCTCTCCAAGTTGCTTTGGTTATGGTGATTTATCACAGAAATCATAACCCTAACTAGGACAGAAGTTGGTGTCAGGATAGTGGGGTGTTGGCTGTGACAGATCGGACCCTGTTTTTGAGAGGATTATAGAAGGATGTAGGAAATTCAGGTGAGAAAAGTCATTGAGAAAGCCTTGGTGAACTGTTCTGTGGGAGCTTGGAAAATGAGAATGTTGAGAGCAGTACCCATGATGGGGGCCTGACTTGTGAAGTTAATGACCGTCAGGGTCATTTGCTGTTTTGAGTTAAGAATTTGTGGTTCTGGTTAGCAGGGGTTGAAGAATCAGCCGTGATGAACAGGATACCAGGACCTACTGGAACTTGGTTTTGCTTTGTTCAGATGGTGACTATGCCCTGGTTCTTCCCTCTTGAAGTAAGAAAGTATTTAGTTTGTGTTTTGATTTTATAGGAAGCTGCAGTTGGTCAGCCAGCCAGCTTTCCAGCTGGGGGCTTTTTGTTTAGTTCATTACTTCTAGACCTAATTTATTGATAGTTTTTTTTAAAGTTGTGGAAGTATCTTAGATTTTGTCAAATATATTTTCTGAATTTATTGAGCTTACTGGTTTTTCTTAACATAGTATGTCACACTTTTACATCTTGAATTTAGTATTCAAAGTAAGTCCCCAAAATTTGTTTTGCTAGTATTTTGTTGAGAGTTTTTGTTACCTGTGCTCATCAGTGACATTGGCCTGTAATTTTTCTTTTGGGCTTGCCTGGCATTGGTAGTAACACTGTAATGGCTTATAAAATGGGTCAGTGAGTACCATCATCATCTTTGTCTTCTCTCCCCACTTCAGAAGGCTTTGAAAAGGATCGCTGTTAGTTCCTAAATCTTTGCTAGAATTCTGCTGGGAAACCTTATTCTTTTTTCCTTTGGGTGGGAGGTTTTTTTTTTTTTTATAATTATGTGTTTATCTGTGTGTGGGTATGCACATGTGAATGCAGGTGCCTGCTGAGGCCAGAGGCATTGGCCCCACCCCTGGAGGTGGAGTTACAGACAGTTGTGAGCCTTCTGCAAGTGCTGTAGGATCTCTTTCCTGCTGAGGCAGTTCAGTTTCCTAAGTCTCTGATGGGAGTTTTTACATTATTGGTTCAGTCTTCTTGTTTTTGGTCTGTTCAGGTTTCTGTTTCTTTCTGATTCAATCTTGATAGGTTGTAGGTTCTTAAGAATCTATTTCTTCTAGGTTAATCCAAGTGTAGATATGTAGTTGTCCATAATAGTCTCTTACTGTATTTTGTACTAGTGGATCTGTCTTTCATTTACGGCTTTATTCATTTGAGTTTTCTTTCTTAGCTTTCCTACTTGCTTTATAGATAGAATTTGCAGTGAGAACTAAGAATAATTTGTTCTCGAGTTTTCACTGTATGTAGGATGTGGTTAGAAGAGTGATTTACAGGTAAAGATTTGGATCAAAGGGTTTGCTACATGGCTCACTGTCACACTACAGCTTCCATGATGAGACTGAGTTTTTCCTTCTTTTTTTTTTTCTTTTTTTCTCTGAAATTTTATTTTTTGGGGGAGAGGTTGCAAGGGCAGAGGATGGATATGAAGGGACAGGGAAATGAATGGAGGTGCATGATGTGAAAGACACAATATATAAAAAGAAAAGTATGTGAAGTGTGTGTGTGTGCACACACGTTTGTGCATATATATATGTGGACAAAAATCTGTTCAAAAAACTTCCCCTAGATATGTTTATTTTTGGAACTCAGTGAAATCTGATGATAATATTCTTAAGGTAGAAATATAAGGATTAAGTAAATCCTGCTGGAACCTGCCCAAGAGACTTTTATTTATTTAATTTCACAAAATGTATTTTGGACCAGATACATGCCAGACATCTGGTCATATGTACTTATTTACATTGAATTTCCCCAGGCATCACTGATCAGGCCTCTGTCACAGGGCCCACCTCCTGGGAAGGGAAGCCGTGAGTCCTAAGCATTGCAGTTGCCTACAGAAAGCATTGGTCCTCAGAAGGTCCCAGCCCATGTACATGCAATGATCTTCTCCTAAATCTCACCAATCAAATGACTTCTTCCTCTGATAGAGTGGGATGAATGGAAGACCTAAGGAGATTGAAAAATTTATTCTCAATACTATTAAATGGGAACAGAATTTTCTGTTTGGTTAGCTAAAGCAAAAACAGAGGACAATACTGTATTCCAAAGACCTATTGACTTGGCATTTAGGGCTCAGACCCTGTGGGCTGAAGGTAATTTAGGATGAAAAGACTAGCCTCCCCTTAGGATAAACTAAAACGTACCTGACATCCAGGATTTGTCTGGTCAAGTCTGAACAGGCTAAAGTGTGAGGCACTAGGAGCTGTCTGGAGCATCTTAGTTCCTCATAAGTATTAAGGCTTATGCCTCTAGCTATCATAACAGGGGTGTCTCCTGCCTGTGCTTGTAGTGAATGATACAAGTCTCCAATCACAACAGGGCCTAGACACTGCTGTTATCACTTGGAGTCTGAACCAGGAGAGCTCAGGCAGGGAAAATAGCTTTAAATGATTGGATCCTGCTCCTGGCTGTCAGGCAGGGCTCAGCGTAGCTGTTTTAGCACCATCTGAAGAGTTTCTTCCTTCTAGGTATTGCCTGCAGCCTGGTGTCCTCCAGCTCCCTCCTGTTCTGACCCAGACCTTTCCACTGAGGAGGAGGGGAACTGGCTGTTATGTCTCTTATGAAGAAAGTGCCACCACTCCATGCAGCCCAGTACCACCCTTCTGTTACTGGTGTTACTCACCAAGTGACTAGTCTGAGTGTGGAACATTCTGAGAGTCTGTTCAGCCCTGTAAAACAAGTGCCAATTTCAATGAGGCTGTACTGGAGGGCATTGTTTAGGTTACTGTAATTTTGATTTTACAATAAAATTTATCCCTAAGAATAAATTTTTCCCTAAGTTTAGAAAAGAATCCTTTTCATCTTTGGGCAGATTTAACTTTGTGAGCAAGAGACTGAAATTATTTCTTAGGATGAAGAGAGATTTTCCTGGCAATTGGTTTTCTTTTAGATGAGAGTAAGAATAACTAGCAATAAACATAAATGTACTTAAGGAAGTTTGCCCCCTGCAAACTAGTAATCCCAGCTAACTGTTGGGAAGTAGAGCAAAAAATGGTTAAAAATATAAGTTTGTATCTTGGCTCTGTTTTGTGACCTAGGACATCATACTTGATCTTTCCCTGTGTCATGGGCTGTTTGTCGAGTGTTCCTCGTGTAAGTGCTCAGACAGTCTGGCTGCCCTGTGGTCACTGACTAGAGATTCTCAGCACAGCCCCCTCCCTTCCATTCTTACTCTACTGCCCACACCAACTGGATCTTCATTCTTTTGCTGTTGTATCTTGCTACAGCAGCCTGCTCCAAGCCTTTTCTCCCTCTACATTACGCCTTTAGATCTGGTAAGAACCAGGATGCTGGAGGAACTTGTAGGAAAAAGGGGACCTCAGATTTTGCTTCCTGACAGCAGAGGGTGCCATAATGTTGCTCATGATAGAAATCTAGACAGGATTACTTTCTTTTTCTCTACCTGGCACTTTAAGAGTCTCCTGGCTGGAGACCAACATTGAGGACTTTTATTGTCCATTATGTAATAGTGACATAAACCGGCATCAGGAATGCACAGTTACTGAGTGACATTAAATTTTAATTAGGCTGTTACCACTGTATTTCGTATTTCTCTGTTTCTTGGGTCAGGTTTGTAAAGATAGAATATTTCCAGGAGGCTGTGACTGAGCCAAGTAGGAAGCCACATGACTATATTAGTCACTGTCCTATTACCGTGACAAAGTACCATGAGCAAGACAATTTCTAAAAGGAAGCGTTCGATTAGAGGCTTGCTTACAGTCTCAAAGGGTTAGTCCAGAAACTACGGTGGCGAGCACAGGGTGGGAAGTGGGGAGCAGGTAGGCAGTCATGGTGCTGGGATGGTGGCTGACATGTCACATCTGGCCTGAAACTTGCAGCCAGAAAAGGACACTGAGCTTGGCATAGGCTTTGGAAACCTTCACCACCACCGATGTCACACTTCCTGTAGCGGGCCACTGGGAACCAAACACTCAAATAAATATATGAACCTATGGGGGTCGTTCTAATTCAAACCACCATAGTCCTTAGAATTCCAGCCATTGACAGCCTTGGGCCTCACTGTGAGATCCTTTCTTAAAGCACCAACCAGATGAGCAGACAAAACACAGCTCAATCAGAAAAATGACAAAATAGCTAGGGTTTTGCCAAATCCTTTTTGGAGTGGGCAAAGGAGGATGGAGGAAGAACAGTACTGAACTGACGTGGATTGCAGTGTGAGTGCTGGTTTGCTGGGAATTTGGTGCCCTGGGGAAGCTAAACTGAAGGACCAAGCAGAGCATGGTCCAAGCAGGCAAAGCACGGCTCGACTTACCAATAATTGTAAACTAGTCAGAGCCAGGTAATCAAATGTGCCTAACAAGGAGGATGCAAAACATGGCAGATAGGCTTATCTTCCAGTGGAATGCTGGCAATTCTTACTGAAAATACGACTTTTTAAAAAGAACATTGAGTTACACATGTATTAAAAAAACCCAACAGATTTGTAATTATAATACATGTTTGTGTTTTCCTCCTCATTCCATATGACAGAGCAAGCATATCCCAGGAATAGTCTCCCTGTAAGCATTGGTAAGGTGCCTTGTACAAAGTCTGTAGAAGTTGGACACATACTGGATTACCCATGCCCTTCATTTCTAAGAGCGCAGAGTGAGGAGTGCCATGCCTGTTTCCAGTGCTGTCCTTAGTAAATGGGCCTTATTGTAAAGAGGTAAAACATGAGCACTTTAACAGAGTTGAGGGAGAACTCCACAGTATGAGAGCTAATCATTCAACTCTCAAATGACTCTTCTGGCACCCAGCATCCAGTGGGGAACCAGTGAGTGGAGTTTCCCGTCCCGTGGAGCTTGCATTTAAGAGTATGTGTTGTAGTGATGGGGCAGCACGCCTGCTTTCCCCTATCACTACAATGTGTGGGAAACATAATGGACAAGGTGGAATACTACTCAGCTATAAGGAATTGGGTACTGTCCAGGCAGTGGTGGCGCATGCCTTTAATCCCAGTACTCGGGAGGCAGACAGAGGCAGGCAGATCTCTGAGTTCAAGGCCAGCCTGGTCTACAGAGTGAGTTTCAGGACAGGCTCCAAAAGCTACACAGAGAAACCCTGTCTCGAAAAACCAAAAAACTAACCAACAAGCAGATAAAAGAAATGAGGTACTGACGGGGCTGAGGAGATGACACTGCTTAAGAGAACTGGTTGCTCTTCCAGAGAATGTGGGTTCGATTCCCAGGACCTGCATGGCAGCTCACAACCACTGGTAATTTAAGTCTCAGGAGGCTCAATCCCCTCTGAGGAAACCAAGTATGTATGTGGTGCATAGACATAGATGCAGACAAAATAAATAAAAATTCAACAACAAAAATTAATGAGTTACTGATTGATGGATGCATCTTGAAAACATGGCAAATGACAGAAGCCAGTTACAAAGGGACACACACCGTTGCATGATTTCATTTAGATGAGGTGTTCAGAATGAGCAAACCCATACAAACAAAAGTAAAACAGTGCCAAGAGTTGGGGGCTGGTTATGGAGGGTGAGGGTGACAATAGTTACTGTTCTAAAATCGAGTGTAATAATGGTTATATGACTAAATATACAAACATCCTATTGAATTTGTAAACTCAAATGGGTGTATTTTATGTCATGCACAGCTCAATAAAGCTATTATCTATCTATCTATCTATCTATCTATCTATCTATCTATCTATCTATCATCTATCTATCTATCTATCATCTATCTAAAAAACAGTTTTCTTTCCTACAGTTAAGAAATGATTCCAAGGCCTGGAGAGATGGCACAGAGGTTAAGTTCACTGGCTGCTCTTGCAGAGTACCTGGGTTTGGTTCTCATACTTACATGACAGTTCACAGTTATCTGTAACTCCAGTTCCAAGGGAATTTGATACCCTCTTCTAGCCTCTGGGGGAACTAGGCATTAATACATCCAGGCAAATACTGTATAATAAAAACAAATCTTGAATGATTCTAGAATTACATGATGCTCAGGGCTTGTGTGAAGATAATTGTTGGGAGCTGGGTTCTGGACAAAATAAAACTGGGATTTGATAATTGTAAAAATGGATCTGGGCATAAGATGGTCTATTATACAGCTTTATCTAGTTTTCTATGTGTCTGACATTTTCCAGAGTGGACATTAAGAATATACTGAAAAATTTATTTGGAGATGGACTCTGGGACAGTAACCAGCAACAGTTCATCACTTGAACTGGAATGGTACTGGGTATTAGCTGAGGGTTTAGTGACGGGTCTCTGTATTTTGAATCTTGGCTTTGCTGTGTGGCCCTAGCATGCCATTTAATTTCTTTATGCCTTGGTTTCCTCATTCATAAAATACAGAGCTTAGAGTATTCAGCTACAGGGTTGTTTCAGAGACTTGCTGTATCTTAGAGGATTTGCCCCTTGTCTCCTTCCCTTTAAACTGAGAAATTGCTGTTGCTCAGTACATGCTGCTCATCCACAGGGAGATAAGTGCTGTTGATGTGCTCAGAGGAAGGTGTTGCTTAGACACCACAGCAGGGCAGGAACTGACAGGTGGGCGGCCCTGGCAAGCCTGGCCTTTAGCATCATCTGAATCACATTCCTTCCTGCTCCTCTTCAGTTTCAGCTCACTCTCACAGCTGACCCCCCAGTAGCCAGGTCTCTGCGAATGGAGGAGACAGAGGTCAGAAGGGATAATTGCGCTCCTCCCCTGGTCAGCACATTAAGTGTTTTCTGCTCTGTGCTTGAGAATGATCTCTGCCCTGAAGTCAGGGAGCAGCTTCAGTTAGCCAGGCAAGGGACTCCCTTTGTCTATGCACAGAGGCACGTGTGAGCTAATGTCTACCAGGAGGAAAGATTTCCCACTTCCTTTAACCTGTCATGAGGGCTGGGTTGTTGATGCTGGTTCTGGCCCTGGCACAGATGGGTCCTTTGACTCCTTCCAATGAGATATTCTTGACTTCGTACAGGAGACTCCAGATGTTTTGCCTTGCCTGCTCTACCCATCTCTCACTTCCTTCCTCCCCAATAAACCCTGAGATTATCCATGCATGGGCTCAGTAAGCATTTCCTGTTACTTAAAGGATATTATACTTAAGGTTTGGGGGAAACAAACAAACAAAAATAATAAAGGAAAGAAGGAAGCCAGGTGGAGAGGCTAGCTATTGTCTTTGGGGAAAACAGTTGGAGAATTAAAATGACTATTCAAGAATTTTAGTTTCTTATGCTTTTCTTATAACACAATGTCTACCTTGTACTGTAGTTTCACATTCATCGTAAAAAGTCCCCCCTCCCCGATTTTAAGTCTCATTTTTCCTCTAAGTAGAATTCCCCACCATAAGAATTACACTATTGGTTCTGATGCTCTTTACCCACCTGACATACGCCCGGCACCTCTGAGAGCATCTCCGTCCCTCCCTTCCCTCTTCCTTGTTCCCTTTCCTCTTACCTTCCTTCTTGGTACTTGGACTGTGTTTAGCATAAGCCACTTTTTTTGTTGTTGTTGTTGAGGTTTCGACTCTGAGACGTATCTGGTCAGCATCACCTCTCACATCTTCCCAGTTGCATGCTGGGAGAGGTTCAGACGCAGGAGATGAGCTCGAAGACATTGCCAACACCAGACCGAATGAGACATCTGGATTTCATCCAGAAGGTAATGGCCGTTGTGTACTTACTGAGTGTTTCCACTGGGCAGCAGGGCTCACAATACAGCAGGATATAGAGACACTGATAGACAGAGCCTTATATTCTAGGGGCGAAGAAAGACAATCAAAACAGGAATGAGGTAATGGAAAAAGTACTACTAGGGCCGTTAAAGTATGGTGAGGAAGTGTCTGGGGTGGGCAGCTGCTTTGGCTGGGTGGGTTGCACAGAGACTGCACTGGAGTGAGGGTTGGGAAGAGGAAGAGAAGTATGCAGAGATGGGGCGGGGCAGGTTGGATGAGGCAGAGAATCCAGCCACACTTAGCAGCAGATGCGGGCCTGAGTGGGGGTTGGTGTCTTGAGGGACAAAGGAGAGGCAGAACGTGGGAACCCAGGCCTGGGTACCTGTAGGTAAGACATGTTGCAGTTTAAAGGGTGATTGGTCCGTGCAGTCTTTGGATGTCGTGCTGAGACATGAAGGATGTTTTCCTGGTTCAAGTGGGAAACTTGGGAAGAGTTCAAGCAAGCTAGGTCATCTTATTTACTGATGTCTGGGAGGTAGACTGCAGAGAAGCGAGATATAGGCACCAACTAAGGGGCGCTATGATCCTGGCTGAGAGTGACTGCAGGAGACCACACTGCCAGTGGGTAGTAGAGAAAAATTCACTTTGTTTCCCCGTCTGCCTGAGCAGTGCACAGCCGTGATGCCCAGGATGTAGGCTGATCCAGGAGAGTTGTGTTTACATCTGGGATGGAGCTGCTGACTCCATCTGGGAGGGCTCTGTGTCTAGCTTCACTGTTAAACACTCCATGTAACAGAAGACGCGGAACTGGAGTAATAGACTTTGCTGTGTTCTTCTGTAATGCTTTCCTGAGAAGTCATCAGACTCTCAGGGAGCCACTAGATACATGGACAGAAGAGAAAACTGCTGAGGTGCTGGTCTAACAATAAAGCTCTCACCAGGAACATTTGGCTCACCCTCCTTACATTAGCCAACCGCCCTCTCTTGCTCCCTCCCCCTCTCCCTCCTTTTCTTCCTTCCACTTACATCCTGGTAAAATTTGTATAAACTTTTGGTAGACCCAGGGTCACTCTTTTTAGTTTTATCTGTCTGGCAATTCTTCAGCTTCTGAGAACTTGGGAAGGTCATTACATTTATAACAAACCTGACCATGCATAAACAGAGCCAAGCTGACTTATCACCTCAGCTAGCTGTAATATGTTCTTATTCAAATAATAGTGGTAGGAGAAACCTAATTTGGAGGACTTACGGACTTGGGTTCAAGATATGGCTTTGACGCTAGCTGAGAGTTGACTGGAAAGATGTGTCTTCCTCATGATGAAGTGGGAAGATTATAATAGCCTGTTCTGCTACTCTCTCTTCCTCCCCAAATTAATAGCAATTATCAAACATGATAATTAATACTAATTATTTACAGACTTCATAGCAAGCACTCTAATTTGAAAATATCATTGTGCAAACATGGATTGATGCAAGGCAAGGGAGCTTGTGTTTGATGCCATTTTTCAAGTCCTCGACTTGTATTTTAATAGGCCATTATGGTGGATCTCCATTGCTGTAACACATACCCTAAAGAAACAATTGGGGGAAAATTTATTTTTGTTCATTGTTAGAAAGATTTCTGCCCCTAGACAGCGGGCTCTACTGCTTTTGGGCCTATGGCTAGGAAGAAACATCATGGCACAGGAGCGCTGCCTAGCTCATGGCATCCAGGAAGCAGAGAGGGGCAGATGGAGACCACAGGCAAGTTCCCCTTCTGTTTTTGTTCCTTCTGGATCCCTAGGCTATGGAACAATACTGTCCATGTTTACAGTGGTCTTTCCCCTCAGGTGCTATCCCTGTGAGCTAGTTGTCGTTTGAAGTGGGCCCCGTAGGCACACAGTGTGGGTGATGAATCCTGTAGGCATTTCTAAGTCTAAGTTGGCAATCGAAGTTGATCATTACAGGTTTTATAATGGAAGTTTGGGATGAAACAAGATAGGTACTAAACTCTGTGAGGTGTAGATCAGGACTTACAGGTTCAGTGCTTTGCAAACTCATTTATGATTAGTATCGAAAGGGTCTAGAGTGGAGAACTTTTGAGGAGAGAGCTGTAGTTTGAATTCCAATGTCACTCAAAGGGGAGTGGCAGGGGCGTTTTGCATCTTTGTCTCAAGTCAAAAGGTCTGATGATCTTGCAGAGACCTCCCCGGGAGGCTGATGTGGCTCAGGGATGCTGGCTATCAGACAGAGCACATCTGAGAGTCAAGCTGGTTTCTCACTGGCTCACCACTAGGTCCTCTATGCTTTGATCGCATTGCTTGAACGGCCCATTTCTCTCTTAGCCCCCCCATCTACCTTGGCCTCCTCCTGGTTTCTGGAATATTCTGGATAGTCTATAGTTCCTCAGCATGCCTGCTCTTTTCCAAAATAACTGCATAATTGACCTCCCTTCAGGCCTTGATTAGTCATCTCCACCCACTGTTGAAAACTGTAATTCCTCTTCCAGCCAAGGGAAACTTGATCAAGATACATAGCAGTGGGAGACTTCACTGTCTCGTTTAACTAAACAGATGTAGTGAGCAAATTAAGTGAGCACCAGGAGAGCCAAATGCTGCTGTAAATGCTGTCAATATAATTGGCATTTACAGAAACATACACATTTTGAATTGGAAGTATTCTTTTTCATTTATAGTTGAAGAATTTGTAAAACCTGATGTTCTTTATCTCAAAGAAAATCTTAAGATTTAAATGCTAGAGATACTGCAGGTCATATTCTAGGATTAAAATTTAATAAGAATAGAAAGATAGGACAGTGGCCTGAAATTTCTTTATAACTTTATAATACATGCTATATGCCTGGATAATCCCTAGGAAGCAATAAAAGAATGATTCATGCCAAAAATCAATGTATTTTGCAAAAGCTATTCATGCCCAAATAAAAGTGTATAATTGTGGCAGTGTGAATGTAATTGGTCCCCATAAACTCACAGGGAATGACACTCTAGGGGGTATGGCTTTCTCGGAGTATGTATGGCCTTGTTGGAGGAAGTGTGTCACTGTGGAGGTGGGCTTTGAGGTCTCATATATGCTCAAGCCAGGACCAGTATCTCAGACCACTTCTTGTTGCCTTTGGATCAAGATGCTGAATTCTCAGCTCCTTTTCCAATCCCATGTCTGCCTTCATGCTGTCACACTCCCAGCCGCTATGCTCCCTGCCATGATGATAATGGGCTAAACCTCTGAAACTATAAGCTGCCACCTCAAATATTTTCCTTTGTGAGAGTTGCCATGGCCATGGTGTCTCTTCATAGCAATAGAAACCCTAAGACAATAGCCTTAAGTATTTTTATTAGCACTATGAAAGGCAGGTTATTGAAAGAACTCAGAGCTCATTTTAGAAAAAAAAACCAATTGCAACCCTAGAAAAATAATAAAGTTGAAACATATAATGAACAGGTTTTGAGTCATATTTATGTCTCTGTGGCTGGCGAGATGGCTTAGAAGTTAAAAGTACTGGCTGCCTTTGCAGAGGACCCACACAGCAGTTCACAACCATCTGTGACTCTAGTTCTAAGTGATCCAATGTCCTCTTCTGACCTCCGTGAGCACTGTAAACATGTGGTGCACATATAAACATATAGTCAAAAACCTCACACACATAAAGTAAAAATCTTTTAAAAAGGTTTCACAGTGCTAATGGCACAGGCTTTTTTGTAATCAGCACTCAGGAGGCTAGGCAGGACAATCAGGAGTTCTAGGCTAGCCTGGGCTAATGAGTGAAACCCTGTCATAAATGAAGCAAAACAGACAAAATGTCTCACAATGACAGGAATTGGGGAGGAAGAGTCCAGTGCATGAATGGCACCTACAGAGAGAGACACACCTCTGCCGCAATTCCACTTCTGGGCTGGTGACTTACAGAAATGCTTCCAACAACATGGTACAGATGTGAGGACATTTATAGTAGTACTGGGTCAGTGAAGGCAGCAGCTTCCTTCCTCCAGGAGGGAGAAGAGAAAAATGTATGTGTAACATGAATGGGGCCTGTTTGTTTGTGGGGGTTTCTGTCCCACCCAGTACCCCACAGC
>LOJH01045955.1:10894-21834 GCA_001685095.1 Ellobius talpinus
CAGGACAGGCTCCAAAGCTACAGAGAAACCCTGTCTCAAAAAACCAGAAAAAAATACAAATTAAAACCATGGGGCCGGAGTGATAGATAATTCAGTGGTTAAGAACACTTACTGCTCTTGAAGAGGACCCAGGTTTCCCACCCATGTGGCTGGCATGTCACACAACTGTAACTCCAGTTTCAAGGGATCTGACGCCCTCTTCTGTTCAGCACTGGTACTGGGTTTGCACGTAGTAAGAAGGTCACGCAGGAAAACTCATCCATACACATAAAACAAAAATAGTGTTTAGTTGGGGACATTTCGAGACTGTGATGCTCCTGTTTCAGCCTTCTTTTTTTTCTTTTTTGTTTTGTTTTGGAGACAGTGTTCCCCTGGGTAACCTCGGCTATCCTGGAGCTCACTCAGAAGACCAGGCTGGCCTCAAACTCATAGAGATCTGCCTGCCTCTCCCTGGGAGCTCTGAGATTAAAGGTGTGAGCCGCCACCATCCAGTCTGCTTCAGCCTTTTAATAAGGGTTTTAATGTTTTTATTAATAGATATTATGCTCTGCTGTTTTGTCGTTTGTTTTGTTGTTTTGAGACAGGATCTCTCTGTTTAGCATTGGCTGGCCTAGAACTAACTCTGTAGACCAGGCTGGACTCAAACTCACAGAAATTTGTCTGCCCCTGCCTCCTGAGTGCTAGGATTGTGGTTGGGTTTTTTGTTTGTTTGTTTGTTTGTTTTGGGTTTTTTTGAGACAGGATCTGGAACTCAATATATAGACCAGGCTGTCCTGGAACTCAGAGATCTCCCTGTTTCTGCCTCCTGAGTGCTGGGTTTAAGGGGAGTGTCACCACGGCTGTCACGGGGAGATGAATCCAGGGCTTCATGCATGCTAGGAGAGCACTCTACCCTGAGCTTTCACACTTAATCATCATTGTTGGTCTTTTTGAGACAGGTTATATGTAGTCCAGGCTGCCCTCAGAGTCTAGTTAACCAAGAAAGGCTTTGAACTGCACGGTCCAAGTGCTAGAATTAAAGGCATGCAGCACCATGCCTGGTTGTCCTGTGGTGTTTCCTTCCCTCCTCCTTTTCTCTCTTTAAGATTTATTTATTTATTATGTATACAGAGTTCTGCCTGCATGTGTGCCTGCAGGCCAGAAGAGGGCGCCATATCTCATTATAGATGGTTGTGAGCCACCATGTGGTTGCTGGAAATTGAACTCAGGACCTCTGGAAGAGCAGCCAGTGCTCTTAACTGCTGACCCATCTCTCCAGCCCTATAGGCTACAATGAGATCTGGTGCCCTCTTCTGGCATTTAGGCAAATGTGCAGGCAGATGTATAAACAAAATAAATAAATCTTAAAAAAATTTATTTGGGTTGGGAGGTGGTGGCACACGCCTTTAATCCCAGAATTCGGGAGGCAGGGCCAGATCTCTGTGAGTTCGAGTTCAGCCTAGTCAACAGAGCGAGTTCCAGGACAGCTCCAAAGCGACACAGAGAAACGTCTCAAAAAACCAAAACCAAAAGGAAAAAGAAAGTTATTTGGGGTTACAAATAGCCACTGACTAAAAAAAAAATAAGGGAGGGTGAGAGGGTGAGTTTATAAACAGAAAGTTGTTCAGAATGCAAGATGGCAAAATGGGAGCTGGGTGGTGGTTGTAATGGTTGTTCTGTCTCTTTAAGAGACAAGCCACATCCACTCCCTTCCCCATCTGCTGAGGCAGGCAGGTCTTCCTTCCTGCTTGCAGCCTGAGTTCTCTCTCTATCCCGTCCCTCTCTCAAATGCCTCTCGCCCCACTTCTCCACTTCCCCCTTCTGTCTCTCTCTCCTCTTCTCTCTTCCCCCTTCTCCCCTTTTTCCTTCCCCTCCATAACCTACCTAATAAACGTCCAACTTTACATGATGTGCCTATCTCTGTGTCTCCCCGCTGCCTATCCGTTTGTAGCTGCCACCTTCCCTGCTACGTGGTCTCTGGGACTGACTGCTTTCGGGTCCCCAGCAGTCCCCGAGACTGGCAGCATCTGTGCCTCCCACCCGTCACCTGCCCACACTGCTCGCTGCCTGCCCACACTGCTCGCTGGGGACCAGCCACCTTGGTTTGTGGACCTGCCCTGTGGTCTCGACCCCCTTGCTGCGGGGACCTGCAGCAAATCCATAACAGTGGTGACACACACCTTTAATCCCAGCACTTGGGAGGCAGATACAGGTGGATCTCTGTGAGTTCAAGGCTAGCCTGGTCTACGAGTTCCAGGACAGGTTCCAAAGCTACACAGAGAAACCTTGTCTCGAAAAAACAAACAAACAAAAAAAAGAAATGCAAGATGGGGCTGGGGGGTGTAGCTCCGTTGATAGAGTGCTTACCCAGCATGGATGAGGTTCTCAGTTCGATCCCCAGCACCCAATGAACCAGGCACATCATCAAAGCCTATAATCACAGCATTAAGGAGAAGGCAGGAGAGACAGAAGTTCGAGGTCATCCTGTGATTCGAAGCAAGTTCATGACCAGCTGGGATATATAAGAGCCTGCCTGTCTCAAAAGAAAAACAATGAGAGAGAATTTTAAAAGATCATTTTCTTTTGAGTGGTGAACCTAGAGCATCATACATGCCAGGGAAACCACTTTCCGCCAAAACTATGTTCTTAACCCCACCCCCACCTCCCTTTTTTAAGACAGGGTCTCTGTACATAACACAGGTTGGCCTCGAGCTCATAAATTCCTGATTCTGCCTCCCGATTGCAGAGATTACGTGGGCGCCAGCACTCACAGAACACATCATTTCTTTTTAAACAGACGATGAAAGATCTCGAAGATATTTAAATTTTTAAATACAGATGCAAAAAAAGGGTTTCTTAGGTTCAGCTTTAAAAAAAAAGGTGCGGACGCTCTTCTGACAGCTGGCTTCCTGAAGCTAAATTCACGCGGATAGAGACTAACATCACCTCACCATCCCTAGAAACTTCTCCCAAGGAACAAGGGAGGGACTTTTTCTTCCAACGGTACGCCCCTGAGCCCCAGGTCTCCGCGCGAGGGCGCTCTGTGCGAGCTCCCTAGGGACCGCGAGGCTTGAGCGTGGCGAGCTCAGCACGCGGTGTCATCCTCTGGACCCAGAGCCCCAGCAAGGCGGAAGAGGATTCCGAGCTGATATTGCTTTATTAGGTTACAGAAATAGAAAAAAAAACGAGTAAATAAATTAATGAAATAAAATAAAAGAAATTTTCACTTTCTGACTTTACAACACAGGCAAGAAACCCAGATGCCGGGAAATTCTTACGGCTGACACCAAAAGGAAACGGAAATGACTTCTCTGTCCAGCGCGCTGTGTCGCATTAATAACCCTCCCCTCAAGGGGGGGGCGGGAGGGGAGCTAACCTGGAGCTGTCCTCTGTTTTGCCTGCACAAAAAAATCTAACAGGACTGCAAAGGATACATTCCAAAACATTGTATCGTGTTTGTGAGTAAGGGTGCGGGTAGTTCCTGTGCAAATTCAAACAGAGAAGTTCAAGCAGTGAGATCAGTGCTGCATTTGCCATCTTTTTTACCAGGCCTGGGCCGTAGTTCACCTTCCCGCCGCTCCTCCTTCGCTCTGCCCAAGGTGACCTGCGTTAAATCAGGCTGCTGCCGAACAGTTTCCTTCCTTTCTGAGCAAGATGGCTGGGAGTGAGGTTGGAGTGACTCTCGGGCAGCCACATCTTTCCCGACAGGATCTCGCCACATTGGTGAGTTCTCGGTTTGCGGTGGGAATGCACCCTGAGCTCGGAGGAAGGCATGGACTCTTGGAGGGCGTGGCAATGAGACACCGCCCTGGTGGCTGGAGCGCGGGGTAGAGGACCTAAGGCTGGACCCTCTAAGTCTAAGGAGTGCCAGTTCCGCCGCCAGTACCTTGCCTAGTTCCCAAACTGGTGAACGATGTGAGACTTGGAACTCCTAGAGTGTGTGGCTAAGCTTTGATGATAAATGTAATTAAGGAGTATGGGGTTGCACCTCACTGTATACAGTGCATACTTAGCAGGCACCAATCCCGGAGTTCCATCCCCAGAAGTGCATAAGCGCACGCCAGTAATTCCTAGTACTTAAGAGATTCAAATAGGAAAATCAGAAGTTAAAGATTATTCTTGGCTACATATCGAGCTGGAGGCCAGCACGAGACACACGAGATTGTCATTAAGTCTGTAAAGGGTTGGAAACCCGACTACACTGCCCACTGTGTTGGACCCTTGAGGACTTGCTAAGGCTCCAGGATTAAATGGCCTCTTATCTCCAGAACTCTCTTAGTGAATGGTGTTGTCTTGCGACAGTGAAGGGCTCCTAGGGTTCCCAATCTTAGCCGTTAAGGGACAAAGCACTTCAGCGGGAGAAAAGTGCTGCTTATACAGGACAGAGTTGGTTCTGGGGAGTATAAAGTCAAGGAAGATTTTCTGGTTTATATTTATTTTGTGTTTTGAACTATTTCATTGCAGGACGTCACCAACTTGACACCACTTTCACATGAAGTTATCAGCAGACAAGCTACAATTAATATTGGTAAGCTAGCTCGGACACTTGACTTAAACGTAATTTTAATGTCTTCTTTTGTGCAATTACTTGAAGAATGTGGGCGTTTCCTTCAAGGTTGGCCTGAGTAGTACAGTAACAGAAAGAAAACTGTGGACCCCTTGTGAACCAAGTGTTGCTTCATTTTTTTGGAGATGTATGTATGAAAAGTTGACGACAGTAAACTAGTACTCGGCAGTGTGTAATCATACGGTAGCACAAGTTTGAAGTGAAAATGCGTTATTGTCATACAAGGGCAGTTTATAGAAGTTTTATTTGGTATATAGGCTATAATTAAGTAGAAGCCTTCCCCCCCCAATTGGCACATAGAACTGTTGAGGTATATTGCTTGAGTATAAATGTGGTGCGGTCTGTTTTTTTCCTTTTTTAGTTTTGAGTCAGACTTGTGAGGAACCTGCCTAACTCTGTTTTAAAGGCAGGAGCCATTATGTCTTTTTAAAAATAAGTTTCTGGTCACTGTGAGAGTTTTGTAGCTCTGTTTCCTAGAACCTAACCTTCCCCAGCCCATGGCCTTAATTTATTTTGAGAATACCTTGACCCCTCCTAATCTCATGGTGGGTGACCACATGTTTTTTTTTAATTTTTTTATTTTTTATTTATTTGTATTTCCTTACTGCCCCATTATCTCCCTTTTGTAAAACTACTCCAGGATTTTTGCTCCTTAAAAGAGGATTCGTGGCTGCTCTTTTTTTTTTGAGACAGGTTTTCTCTGTAACAGTCCTAGCTGTCCTGGAACTAGCTCTTGTAGACCAGGCTGACCTTGAACTCACAGATCTACCTGCTTCTGCCTCCCAAGTGTATGTGCCACCACCGCCTGGCAGGGCTGCTCTCTTTAACCAACTTTGGAGGCAGTTGCTGGCCAGCTCTTGGATGCACCCCAATAAGAGGCAAGCTTGCTTCAAATTCGGCTCAAGTGTGGTAGTGGTCTTATTCTCGCCATTGGGATTAACACTTGCTATGCAACCCTGGCTAGCTTGGTATTCACTGTGTAGCCCAAGCTGACCTCTAACTCAAGGCAATCCCCTTGCCTCAGACTTCTGAATACTGTGATTATGAGTTTGTTCTTTTTTGTTGTGCAGGAGTTTGTCATATTAACTGGGTATGCTTTAATGTTTCTTTATAGACAAGATTTTTTGTTTTGTTTTTTGAGACGGGGTTTCTCTGTACAGCCCTGGCTGTCTTGGAACTCTCTGTAGACCAGGCAGGCCTTGAACTCAGAGATTCACCATGCCCCTGGCTCTTGATAAGCAAGATTTTGAGTCTTTTTCTTTCTTCAAGTTTTATAGCAGGGTCTTCCTACATTGTCCAGGCTAGCCTCAAACTGTCCATCCTGTTTCTTCCTCTCAAGTACATATACTAAAATTGGTCTGAGAAGAAATTTATAATAGGGAAGAGCAGATAGGGAAAAATTGAATTCTCTTTAAACAGTTTTATTTCCATTGTGATTATTATTTGTGTGTGTGTGTCTGTGTGTGTGTGTCCCCATGCACATGTGTGGAAGTCAGGAGAACTTTCAGGAGCTGCTTCTCTCCGTTCTGGTGACTCAGGCCTTGGGGCTTTTGTGACAAGTACTTTTACCTGCTGAGCCATGTCACTAGCTCTGTCACTGGTGGTTTTACCTTGATGTCTATGGTTATGGTTTTTAGTTTTCTGGTTTCCTTCCCCCCTCCCCGCAAGACAGGGTTTCTTATTGTTAGCCTAGCTGTCCTGGAACTCACTTTGTAGACCAGGCTGGCCTTAAACCCACAGAGATCCGCCTGCCTCTACCTCCTGAGTGCTGGGATTAAAGGTATGTGCCCCCACTGCCTGGCCGTTTTTTTTTTTTTGTTTTCTACTCAATGCTATTTGAAGAAATGTTTGTACTTGCATGCAGAAGGTAATTTTGTTGTGCTTTGTCAATAGGTACAATTGGCCATGTAGCTCATGGGAAGTCCACTGTGGTAAAGGCTATTTCTGGAGTTCACACTGTCAGATTCAAAAATGAACTAGAAAGAAACATTACCATCAAGCTTGGATATGCCAATGCTAAGGTGATCTATGGACCATGAAACTAGAAACCATTTAACTTTGATTGTTGCATAGGTAACAAATCCAGTTTTCTTTTTTCTTTTACATTGAAACTTTTAGATTTATAAACTTGATGACCCAAGTTGTCCTAGACCAGAATGTTACAGGTCATGTGGCAGTAGTACACCGGATGAGTTTCCCACAGACATTCCTGGGACCAAAGGGAACTTCAAATTAGTCAGGTAACTTTTATGCTAAAAAATACTTTATGCTTTTTAAATCTCCATTTTGTGCTTTTATAAACTTAATTGCTAGATGGTTTCATTGTTTTTCCATTATTTCATGTTATTTTATGTAATGATGAGATAATTGAAAAATATTTTTTCAATTAATTTTAAATACTTAGAAAAATGTTCTACAAACTGAAAAGTTCCATGAGGGAGCTGGAGAGGGTTCAGCTGTTGAATGCACTGGCTGCTCTTGCAGAGGACCCAAGTTCAATTCCCAGCATCTACTTGATGGCTCATAGCCATCTATAACACCTGTTCCAGGAAATCCCACACCCTCTCCTGGCCTCTGAGGGTACCAGAAATAACACTTATTCATGGAAAATAAAAATAATTTTTTTAAGGCAAGTATTGCATAAGCAAAAAAGGAAGGGAGAGAAAATACAGCTTACTGGATTTCAACAGTGTCATTTGTTTGCTAGATTAGAAAGAATGAAGCCAGTTTTGAAATTACTTCTTTAAAATAAATAGACTCATTTCTAAACATTTTTTTTCTTTCTCTTGGTTTTTTCGAGATAAGGTTTCTCTGTAGCTTTTTGGAGCCTGTCCTGGAACTCACTTTGTAGACCAGGCTGGCCTCGAACTCATGAAGATGTGCCTGTCTCTGCCTCCCAAGTGCTGGGATTAAAGGCATGTACCACCACCACTGAGCTTCCAAACAATTTTCTGAATATGTTGGTCCTTTACCAGAGGGTGCTGGTATCTGGTTACTAATGTCTTTGGGGATTGCAAGTCCATAAGACCATTTTAGAATTGGGGCAGAGTCATATCTTCATCTCAGGCCCAAAATTTAAGATGGAGGAGAAGCCAAGAAATCTCAATAATCAGGGTAAATACTTTAATGTGATCATTTTGTTGTTGCTGGTGGTGGTGATTTTTGTTGTTTGCGAGACAGGGTTTCCCAGCAGTTATGGAGCCAGCCCTGGAACTTGCTCTGTAGACCAACTTGACCTCAAACTCACAAAGATCCTCCTACTTCTGTCTCCCTAGTGTGGGGATTAAAGGCGTGTGCCACCAACACCCAGCATTTTTATTTATTTATTTATTTAATTTGTGTGTTTGTTGGTGTTTTGCTGCATGTGTCTCTGTGGGAAGGTGCCTGATTCACTGTGTGTTGCAGACAGTTGTGAGCTGGGATTAAAGGTGTGCGCCACCACCACCTGGCCTTGCTTTTAGTTTTGATTGGTTTTAAGGCTGATTGTTGTTTCTCAACTGTCAGGCATGTTTCCTTTGTTGACTGTCCTGGCCATGATATTTTGATGGCTACAATGTTGAACGGCGCAGCAGTGATGGATGCAGCTCTTCTGTTGATAGGTAAAATCATCAGAACTGATCTGGACAAACCAATGTAGAATATGTGAGGAAGAACTAAAAATCCTTTGGAGGCTATGTCCATTACCTAAGTGAGGCATGACTAGGAATGTGTCATCCAGAAGGACATTTCCTTCTACTAGATATCACAACCAAAATACTAAGCAAAAGAGTCCTGGGGTTATGGCTTCTGAGAAGTGGGACAATATCCAAAAAGGCATATATGTATGTTGTGTGTCGCCCCTCCATGTAGAGTTGTGATTGCTATTCACAGTAATTGCCGTGATGTAGCACAACATGGCTGTTTCCAAAGTTAGTTGTGCCTCCTTATGTGAGCTGATAAGAGATTTGATAGGTATGGATATGGTGCTTTTAGGCATGCAAGAGGATATAGTACAGGACCCATGAACAGTCTGGGCAAGGTGATGGCTAGCATGGTGAGCAAATCTTGCCTATGGCATGCACTGTTGCTTGTCTTCACAGTGCTCTTCCTTGGTTAAGGAGTAACTTTAATCTCAGGAGGTTGAGCCTCCTAGGAGCTTGACTGTGCCAGAACATACCTAGACTAGACTGAGGAAACAAAAGAGCTCTTGAAGCCAAATTTGTTCATTGGAAACTTCTTGCTTAGAACCGGGAATGGAGACTGTAGTAGGTGCAGATGAAGGGTGAAAGCAAAGTTGATAGAATATGTGCATAATATAAAGCTTACCCTTTATTACTTAAAGGGGACAACTCAGTGAATGGAAGTACATTCAGAATTTCATCACCACAAAAGTGATGCCTGTTAAGTCATTGCCCAATTGCACTCCCTCCAGCTCCTCACAACCAACAATCTGCTTTCTATTTTTGAAATTGCATGGTCTAGATATTTCTAGTTAATCTTATGTATCTTTTTTTATCCTCTGTCAACTAGCTGGTAATGAATCATGCCCTCAGCCTCAGACTTCTGAACACCTGGCTGCCATAGAAATCATGAAACTCAAGCATATTTTGATCTTACAGAATAAAATTGATCTGGTAAAAGAAAGTCAGGCTAAGGAACAATATGAGCAGATTCTTGCATTTGTACAAGGTAAGAAGCTGTAATAACTTAAATCAGAGGATCACTTTGAAAGGTAATATAGTACATCATCTAAAACAAAGTCAATTTAGGTATCATAAATGTTCTTTTTTTCTACCTGCTACTAGTTAGTGATTTGATACAGTGTCCTGATAAGACTGTAAATATCTATTTCTGAATTTAATGTACAAAATTAAAACTGAAGTTTGGAAATGCTGTCAGATTAAGTTTTTTAAATCCCAAGGATTTAGAGTATCGCTCAATGGTAGAGGTCCTGCCTGGCATACACAGGGTACTGAGTTCACATCATTGCCTCCTAATCCTTAGTGACAGATGAATAAAAGCATTTCAAAAACAATCTTTCTTCTGGGCCTCATGGCACATGCCTTTAATCCCAGGACCCTGGAGGCACAGGTGTGCACAGACTTCTGAGTTCAAGGGCAGCTTGTTGGTGTGTATAGCTGGTTCCAGGCCAGCCAGGACTGCATAGAGAGACCCGCCTCTTTTTGCAGGGTTCCTTTCTCTAATGCCATGGTGTGTTTCACTTTCAGAGAAGACATGATGCATATTACTGTTGACATTTAATTATTTTAGCCTTTTCATGTTGGGAACTTAATTTCAGCATAAAAAATAATTCATTTTGATTAAAATCTAATTATTTTGGTCTATTTCTTTGACCAGTTTGTCTGACATATGATTAATTTTTAAAAATGTGATATATGCCAGCCAGTCTTTGATCAGCAAGGAGTCTGTAATTTACTCTTGGCATTTATGGAAAGGTTAATTACATGTTAGAATTCTTTGAGCTTGTAAAGAGCTCCTTCCCCGAAGTGTTCATATTTTATTCCTTTAAACACAGCATTTGCCTCTGTTAAATATACCCATTGATAAATTTTAGCAGTTTTCCCCTTAGAGGACAATGAATTCATTTTGGGGAGTTAAAGATAAATATTGTCATATTTCTATAGACTACTTTCTACTTGCTGACTGGCATTTGTGTGGGAATGTTTATTCCTGTTAGCTCTAATTACTTTGTCTAGCAGCTGTATAGACCAAGTTTTGTAAGACCCAAGGATTTTGTTCTTTCTGAAATTTGTTAATGTAGGAACAGTGGCAGAAGGAGCGCCAATTATTCCAATCTCAGCTCAGCTGAAATACAATATTGAAGTTGTCTGTGAGTATATAGTGAAGAAAATACCAGTGCCCCCAAGAGACTTTGCTTCAGAGCCCCGTCTCATTGGTAAGTGACAGGAGTCACATTTAACTGAACTCTTCCACGTTAGTGCTTCTCCTTCAAGGCTGTTTATTAATACTTTCTCTTTCTGCAGAGCTTATAAATCCATAAAACCTATTTGAAATAATGTCTTATATTGCTGGGTGACAGAGCCTTGAGTACAAAAGAAACTCTGTGCTTTTATATATGGTATTTTATGTAGCCAACATGGAATAATACAATAGTTTCTATGGAAGTACATCATATTGGGGCGTTATAGTTCCATACAAATGATGTCATTGTACCATTACTGAAAAATCAGTAAGTTCAATTTCACTGGGCTATGGTTAATGCTCAAAGATGTAGGAACACTTTTAAAGCAGGTATTTGGGCCCTTCCAGGCCTTCATTTGGAGCTGTTTGTTTGATTATTGGGGAACGTTCTCTTGGATGACCTAAGAATAATAGTCTTAGAATTGCTTTTGTTTTCTTTTTTTATTTATTTTTTTATTGCAGACACTTTTTT
>LOJH01045956.1:0-13496 GCA_001685095.1 Ellobius talpinus
TGGTATCTCAGCAGCTATTGGCTGAAGGAGCAGAAGGAGCTCCCGCAACATGCAGGCAAAAACCTCAAGGGTTATTTTATTCTGCCAAGATTAGATAGACAAGGTGACCTCAAAACAGTCCTTGAATATCTGCAGAAGCAAGTTACGGAAGTCAGAATCAGCAGTTAGTCACATCATAATGCGTAGATGGCCACAGCCATACATTTCTGGCTGGGGATCAAGGAGTCAGGGCTGTTGGGAACTTCTCTCTGGGCAGATGAGTTAAAGACAAAAGGCTAGCAGGTACCAAAATGGATGCCTAGCACAAAATCAAGTTTCTTTAGCCATTACCAATGGAAATAGTTCAGAAATAGTAAAATATAGAATAAAATTTGGGAATGTTATGAAAGCTAAGCTTTTCTAATGTTAGTGACCAGGGTATTTATTACCTGATGCTATTTTCAATGTCAAAATCATGGCATTCTTGTAAGGAACACCGCAAGAGTAGTAAGGAAACTGGGCTGTGTAATGTTGCGTATTTCCCCAAGTCTTGTAGCTGGTAACGGATGAGGTAAACATTTTAATACGAATCTTTGGGTTAGGACAGAGGGAAATCTGCCAGTTTCACAATCAGATCTTTCTGCTCATAATTACCCCAGAGAAGAAGACCCTGAGATGATCCTGAGAGTCATTCAAGATTTTGATTAGTGGAGAGTATGGAGAAATGGACCAGAGAGAAAATGACACCTAGCCTCCTTTAGGAAAGTAAATGCATCCGTTCTTGGTCTCAGCAGTAGGAACCTTCCCAGGGCCTGGGTTTTCGGAGCATGGAGAGGGATAAGTGTTGGTGGGTTGATATTCAGTCCGGCTAGTTGGTGTGTGGAATAAAGACATTTAGATTAGAAAGATATTAAGCTACTCAGTCTGAACTTGCACTGGACTCAAATGCCTCAGGGGAATTGTAAAGAATAACAAAAAAAGAAAGAAAAACAACAGAAGCCTGTATTTTCCTCTGCTCATTGAATTTAAGGAAAAAAAAGAGAAATATTTATCATCCAGAGAAATACAGTGAGCTTTTCTTTCCCAAATTGGAAGATCCATTTTTCTGCTGGGGCTGGTTCTTCCACTTCGGACAGAAATGTTTATGGGAAATGTTAGGGACAGCTGGGATCACAGCTTGATGTCCTGACTTGTTTACAGTGCTCTGCTGCAGTGAGGGTGGAGGCTTGGGTGATTTGTGAGCTTGTGTACACAGGCAGTGAGAGCCTCAACGAGGCTCTCAACGAGGGTGATCTGTGTCCCTCAGTGGTAAAATGGGGAGGATGCTGAGTGGTAACTCCGGAAGGGAAAAAGCCACTGTCAGCAGCATCTTCCTACGTGGCAGATGATGCATCCCTATTCAGGGTACTAATGGACACTATCAAAGGTAGAGATTTTGTTTAAGTACAAGATATAAATTACATTTTGATAAAAACCAAATTATTTTCATATAAAAATGAAATGCTATTTTCCCCAAATGAGGTATAATGTACAATTATGTTTGCATGAGTGTACTTCCTTCATGTATGTATTTTTGTGCATTGGCGAATATTCCTGTGAGCAGCATGACAACACCCTATAGTGGCGTGTACATTTTTTTACATCTCATTTTCTTTTATTTATTAAAAATTTTCATTTATTTTACATCCTGACTGCAGTTTCCCTTCCTCCTCTCTTCCTGTTCCCTCCTTTGCCCCATTCTCATTCACTCCTCCTCCATTTGTGTTCAGAAAGGGGCAGGCCTCCCATAGGTGTAAACAAAGCATGGCATATCAAGTTGAGGTAGTATTAAGCATTTCCCTTTGCATTATGGCTGGGCAAAGTGACCCGGTATGGGGAACAGGTTCCCAAAAGCCAGCTCAAGTGTTGGAGACAGGCCCAAATCCCACTGTAAGGAGTCCCACAAATAGACCAAGGTACATACATTTTAAGTACTCACTAAACACGAAATGAATCCCCAGAGAGGAAGGAAGAATCTCAGAGTGAAAACCTGGTATTGATACTGACGACTCTGCTTGTCCCGAATGCTATTTCAAGTAAACAAACAAACAAACAAACAGAGAGCTGTGTCACCTGACCTTATCCACTCTAGCCTCTTCCTTGGGCACAGGGCTACCTGAGTTGATTGTGATGGACAGCGGTGGAGTTGGGAAGTTAACACAGCGTTCTTAAACTTCATGCCGTATAATCCCATCTCGTTTGTATAATCATGATCACTTTTATTTGCACTGATAACAGGAGATTCTTTTATTTCCACTCCAGCTGATTCCAGAGGCAATTAAAGTGATAGACATGATTAACCATCAGGATAAACAAACTGTATTCTTGGAGAAATATTACCTATTTAAAAGTATATTATCTCAATATCCACTAAATACAACTTGATGGACCTGTGGTACTATACATATCTAGCTTTTAAATTATCCTAGAGAATGATTTCAACACAAATTTCCTTAAATTAAAAAACACATAAAATTGTTTTGAGTTTTATTTAACTTGATGATTTCAAGTTAGGAAAATGTATTAGATAAAAATAAGGAATTTATATTTATTCACATGGAAACAACAGCCCACAAATAAAATATTTAGCTAATATAAAATAGGAGACAGCCAGGTATTGGTGGATCACGCTTTTAACCCCAGCACAAGGAGGTAGAGAAAGCTGGATCTCTGTGAGCTCAAGGCCAGCTTGGTCCACAAGAACTAGTTCCAGGGCAGACTCCAAAGCCACAGTGAAACCCTGTCTCAAACAAAACAAAAAAAGTAGAAGACATTGATAATTGAGGATTTTTTTAACATAGTGATTCTAATATGTGATTATTTAACATTATAAGTAAGTTGAAAGAGCAAATAATTTATTTATACATGCAAACTTGAATGCTAGGGCCAATTATAAATTATTTGATCATTGACATGGCATTCATTTCTTGTCCTCAAGTCCTTTATTCATGAAATCAGAATAATAATGGTGTTTTACAAAGTAGAGATGTTGGATTAAAGGACTGTGGTGGTTTGCATGAAATGACCCCATAAGCTCCCAGGGAGAGGCGCTATTAGTAGGTGTATCCTTTTTGGAAGAAGTGTGTCATTTGGGGTGGGCTCTAAGGCTTCAGAAGCTTAAAACAGGCCCAGCATTTCTCTTTCTTCCTGCTGCCTGCTAATCTGGATGTAGAACTCTCAGTTCCTCTTCAGTATCATGTCTGCCTGTGTGTCTCCATGCTTCTCATCATGATGATAATAGACTAAGGTTCTGAACTGTAAGCTAGCCCCAATTCAATGTTTTTCTTTGTAAGAGTTGCTGTAGTCATGGTATCTCTTCACAGCAATAGAAACCTTAACTGAGATAAAGAGTAAATGACTTTAAAGTAGATGCTAGCTACAGGTGTTTAGAAAATATCAGTTCACTTTCTAGTTCACAGACTGAGCTTCACAGCAGAGCTTTCCATCACTGTATAGTGCATTACACAGACACTTTCTATTTTATATCACATGTGCATGTGTTGTTTCCGGTAAAAGGCTCATCTTCCCTTCATCAATCCTCTTTGTTCTGCAGTGTGTGCTCAAGGACCTCTTTCTTGTTGTCACTGGACGTCTTCGTAGCCTTGCTCTCTGTACACTTCCATGGTGCTCCTCTCAGTTCTGTCAGGACAGCACTGTCAGATGCACTCAGTTGTCACCTGAGGTCGATAGAGTTGACTTCAAGACTACGGAGTCCATTGTTATTGTTTCAAGCATATTCTTTCATATTCTATTAGTTTTATAGTTACGGAGGGGAAATATTGTTTGAATAAAAATGGTGACTATGATTAAAACCAAAAAAACATACATTTTAAAAACGTGAATTATAGATGGTCTTTCTAAAAACAAAATATTAGGCAAAAGAGATGATTATTAAGTTGAATAACACACATAGTAAAATAGAGCAAAATAACTTCCACAGAATAAAAGATGCTATAAGTAGGTAAAAAGAAATTTATAGAGAAAATACTTAATATAAATACAATAAGGTCATAGCTAAACTATAAAATTAATACAAAAGAGAATAAACATGGGTGGAGCATGGTGCACACCTTTAATCCCAGCACTCAGGAGGCAGAGGCAGGTGGATCTCTGTAAACTCAAGGTCAGGATGGTCTGCAAAGCTAGCCAAAGGAAAACTAAGACTGTTACACAGAGAAACCCTGTCTCAAAAGACAAAATAATAATAACAAAAACAAACAAAGAAAAAAGAGAATAACCAGCCAGTTAGAAATATATTTACTATATGTTGTTACAAATATTTATTGTTAATAATGCGTAAGGGAAATGCTTTTTCATTTTTCAGTTGGTGCAAATTTTCAGGTATTTAATTAGATTAAATTCAAATTAAATTTAAAGTCCATGTCATCTCACTTGGTAGTTGACTATCTAGGCATGCTCCCTAAATATAAACTTTTATATATGGCAAAGATCAGTTTACCTAAGAATGCATTCAGAGTTTGACATAATTTTAACAAAATGTACAGGTACAAGTTAATAAAGATACATTAATAAAGGAGTCTAAAGAACATTTCATGTAATTATTTAAGAGAATTATGAGGTTATAAAATAGTGTCACATAATTTACCTTATACATATTCATAGTAAGCAACACATTTTACAATAATTACATATCGAATATTGTTGGAACATATGCATACCAAACGGACGCACAACACTGAGCCAGAAGGATACAAGAGAATGTTGCACCTGCTCTTCTCTAAGCAAAATAATGATGCCTCCTGCTGCCTTTCCTTTTGGCTGAATGCAGGTGACAGGACCTTAGAGAGGAGGGAGCCCGAAAGAAGCAATGCCCCCTCTTCCATAAGCCACCAGATGACAGGTGCTCCCAACCACAGAGGAACTCTTCCTAAACTCACACACCGCTCCAAATGAGGTTATTGAATATAAATTTATTTTCATATGCATGTGCTATCACAGTGCTGTATCCCTCTGTAAGAGGAGGAAAGCACAGGTAGGGGATGCAGACGGTGCTTTACCAAGGACTTGCTTCATAAAACTACAATTAACCCAAGCAGCTTAATGTATTAAATATACACATTTGACTTTAGTGCTAATAATACTGCCACTTTTACACATGGTACTCTTTTTTCTCATGCAGCTATACTATCAGCAAACCCGTCTATGGTTATGAAAAGAGAACCAAAATTATGTGATGCAAAGAGTCAATCAAAACAAAGAATGAGGAAAGCATCATTTAACACAGGGAAGGAAGATTTCCCCCCCTTATTATGTTGTAGCATATTTATTTTTAATTTGATCAACTTATACAGTGTGACACTATGATTAACATGGGGCCCCAGGGGCACCTCTGAGTTAATGTGAAGGCTCAATGTCGCATCTGTTTATACACTCCATCAATAGCTATCTGAAGGAGTAAAGAAAAGAGACATGACAAAAAAGTGTGGATTAAATTTTCTAAAGAAAGCTTCAGAGTTTGAAGGAGACATAATTTATGGTAAAGAAGGCAGACAATATTGAAGTCAGTTCTTTGCAACCTACCACTCAGGGATTATACTTATGAAATTCATCGTGGAGAAGAGAGCAGGATTAGATATGTATTTTATTTTAAAGTAATAGGGTCTTTTTTGCAAACATATTTTGTTTATGTTGAGGTTTTGAGTAGTAGATAATTGCTATCTTTAAAGGAAATTGTGGTGTCTGTGGAAGCGAGCCTTCATAAGAACCATTTCAGTACTAACACTCAAGGGCATCGACCTCTTGGATGTTTACGCCCTGTCAATCACACCTGTCCTGCTTGGAGAGTCCTGTAACTCTACAGTGCTCTCTATACACCAAATAGTATGGTATGAGCCTGCGTATATGAGGTCCTTTAATCCTAATGATAATCCTGTGGGGCTATTTTTATGATGATCCAGGTACAGAAAAGCTGGCCACGTGCTCACAGGCTGCAACCATTCTCTGGGGGACATGGTCTGTGAGCTCAGAGTCTTTGGCTCCAGATGGCTGGTTTTGAATCCCGTGGTGTTCCAGCGCTTGCAACTTTCTGCTTTTCACTTTCGAACTTGTCAACTTCTGGGTTTGGTTGTACATCTGCCTTGGTATCTTTTATGCATCTGTCTCTGATGTAGTTTCTAGTCACAGTTCAGTTTCTTCTATAGTTGTTAATTTTCTCCATAGTATTACCTGATTTTCTCCCCTGCTCCAAGTTCCTCTACACTTCCGTGGAAATCAGCATGAGCCTGACTGCGCTATAATTCAGCTGAATTTTCCCCTGCCATTTTACTTCCCTCAACTTATAACACAACTTATGTGCTGAAACATTGTAATTCCTTAATAAATATGTTCTGCATAATTTTATGCATAAAATAGGCAGAGATAATATAAATTTACACAGTAAATCTATGTGGTCAATGAATGTACATAGAGATGTTACATATAATGCATGGCTATCAATTAGTAACTCTAGAATGTTCTGAGTGCTGATAAGAAAACAGGAAATTTGTTCAGTAAAAAGAATACTTCTCTAATGCTGTTGATCATTTAGAAGTGATTAAATGGAAAATAATTTTCCTGAATAGTAAATTACAAATGGAGACTTTTCCCCCTTTAGTGAGTAGCAGAGTGTGCTGGCAGATGTGGACACAGAAGAGATGTATTGTCTTCTGTACCTTTTAGATGCTTAGAAATCTGATCCAGCAGGGAGAATCTAGCTATAATGATGCTTTCACATCCTTAATGAACAAGGAATATCTGTGTTCTTCGGGAATTGTGGGGAGTAAAGGCAAAGAAGCCAGAATGTGTTTGTGAGACTATTGCTGCAAAGACAAGTAGGGTAACTTCCATTATCTTTGTCTTGAGTGGAGAGGCGTGGGGAGTTGGTTTGGAAGAGGATGGATTACTTCCCTGAATTGCACATCCTTTTTCTTGCTGTAGATATATCTCCACGAGACTTTGATGGTGCCTCTTCTCCCTAATGCTGTGCATTGTATCTTATGTACTGAATTCCTATTTAGAGCTGAAGTTGATTCTATCTGTGCCATTGCACATCAGCACATAGCTAATGGTACTTGTTTTAAATTATTTAATTAATTTCCCTTTAAAATTTCTTTCTGCACTATAGGAAATTAAATTAAATTTTGGTACTTTGTTATATATCCAGCCCTCTTTTTACCTGCTGCCTTGAGACAGGGTACTAAGTTGGCCAGGCTGGCCTTGCAAACACTCTGTAACTCAAGCTGGTCTTCCTCCTTTACCCTCCTGAGTAGCTGAGATCCTCCTATAGGTCTATCACCCAAGACCCATCTTAAAAGTCTCCTTAAAAATCCTACTTGTGTAGATACCCTAAATATAATCAGTTATGACAGCTATATAAGTTTTCTCAGTTTTGTTCATGAGAAAATAGGCTCAGCAAAAAATTAATATCAAATCCCACAGTTATGGAAAGTCTCAGTGAACTTTTCAAGATAGTAAGATGGTTTATTAATATCATTCTATGTCTCTATAATATCAGACACTGTCTTACAAACTCAGAGCATAAAAATTAATAAAATTCTACATTTCCCAGAGCTTAAATTTACAGTAGGAAGATGAACTTTAACAGAAGCCTGCAAATAAATAAGTGCTACACCCTTGCAGTTCATGAATGCTGGGCTGACAGGAAGGACAGGCAGGTCTGGACCAGGGAAGCGCACCATTTTGAGGGGGTGAGATGTGTGCATTGTCCATGGGGTGCAAAGGGTCACGCTCTGGGAAGCTATGCTCAGGTTTTCTGATTGAAATGCTTGCCAGAAACAGACTTAACATCTATAAGAACTGTAAGATCAACAGGGGACCCAGAACAAACAAAGGATGAAGTGGCAGACACTGGAGTCAGGAGAGAACACTAGTAGCTTTTCATCACAGGGACTGAATAATTTCCACCCAGAGAAGGGAACTGTTTGATTGTTTTTATTAATTAAAATTTTTCATTTATTTTACATCCCGATCACAGTTTCCCCTCCTTTCTCTCCTCCCATGCCACCCCTCCCACCTTCCCCTTGCTGCTCTATCCACTCTTCTGTTTCTGTTCAGAAAAGGCAGGCTTCCCAGGGGTTCAACAAAACATGACAAACCAAGTTGAGGTACGACTAAGCTCCTTTTGTATTAAGGCTGGACAAGGCAACCCAGGAACTCTGAGAATACTGTTAGAGAGAGGGAGGAAGGATTGTATGAGCAGGGTGTGTGTGTGTGTGTGTGTGTGTGTGTGTGTGTGTGTGTGTGAAGATCATCACAAGAGCTCACAGATTCTGGATCAAGAGCTAGGGAGCCTAAATGGAACCTATGTAGGCCGCTACATCTGTGTGACAGTTGTGTAGCTTGGTCTATTTGTGGGACTACTTGCAGTGGGATCAGGGCCCATCCCTAACATTTATTTATTTATTTATTTATTTAGAAAAAAGAAGAAGAATATAGTTTCTGGCCTCTTTAAGAAAGAGATGGAAGACTAGGGGATGCAGCAGAATGGTGAAGTGCTTGCTTCCTATGAGTCACGTTTTATCCATCCTCAGCATTGAAGACAGAAAGGACATCTGTACAAATGGGTATTTTGGGTACTGTGAATGATATGTTTACAAAAGAGATCAGAGGGGAAAAAAAGGGAGAGTAGGTTTTCCTTTATGCTTCTCATGAGTCTTCTGTGGCTTCTATGAAGATATTTTTTTCCATCCAGAACTGTCAGGAACAAGATATGAAGAAGCTCCTCAGTGTTTTCAGTGTGGTTCAGGTATTTCCTGTCTCATAGTCCTGGCTTCAGTTGTGCAAACCCTGAATGTGTGAGCTAATCCAATGACTTTCTTCTCTGTCTCTAGGCTGAATGTAGTGAATAGTGTCTCGTGCCCATGACAATGTTCTTAGATAATTTTACCAGACTGCAATGTAAATTCCTTAATTTTATGGAGGTTTCCAATTTTTCTGAAACTAAAGAAGGCATGGGAGAAAATATTTCCCAATGGAGACGAGAGCAGTAATACTAAGAGCTACATAGATTTCTATATTGTATACACATTGTATGCTGTATTTTCATGTCTAGTGCGTATGCTGCATCCTATAATTCACATCCGTGAATTTTAGGTTTTCTTCTAGTCATTAAAGACGCTTTCAGCACACTACTCCACAGCTCTTTCCCTCTACTTCTACATTCTTCATCTTGTTTCAAAACAACACGGATTTAATATGGAGCCCAGTACTCATTAGGTATACCCAGCTGGACTAGAATTCACATCAATCTCCTTCATTCAGGCTACTCAGTACTGAGGCTACAGGTGCATACCATCATCTGAGCTTTAAGTACTCTCTTCATTGTGAGAGAACAGGGACAGGATGCGAGGGCAGTACTACCTAATAAGCCAACATTTCAGATCTGACTGTTCCATGTCTTATACCAAAAAAGGAACAAAAAGTACACGTTCAATATGTGAACTCAAGATCTACAAGAGTTCGTCTGGCAAGGTCTTTAAGTCTTTCTTTCAAGGAGCTTGCCTGACATGAACAGGCCTTGTTTCCTGTAAATACTCCACTGGTACCCGGACCTCCACATGGGCTCAGGTGCATGAAGGACACTAGCCCTGTTCTAGTTAACAAGGGAATTCAATAAGGTTTACACATCCAAGGCTTGTTTTCTTTTGTGTGTTGGATAAAATGCATTGAGCTTTTCATTCTTCTCTCAATTTTCTTTCCCTTTATGAGAAGATAGGTGTTGAACACAGAGCTGAGACTGTAACTTCACAGCCCTCTTATTTGGACCCATGGACAAATCTGCAGTCACATAAAATACCCAGGGCCCTTCCATGTATTGTCCTAAAGTTAACACTAAGAGCCTTAGGGTGTCCATTGCTTTTTGTGTCAGCTAATGTAAAACAAGAAGTGGAATGCCAACTAAGCCTCTCCTCCATGACCATGGTCACCATATTGACTCAGCTGCCAAAGGAACCTCAAGATCTTCCAGCTCTGTCATCTGCATTGCTTTCCTGCTGCTTTCTATTCTGTTTCATAAGCACATTAGAATTCTGATCATCTGTTTCCACTTCCCTTCTTCCTTCACTGGAAAGATGCCATTTGTGGAGAACCATCCAGTCTTGGTACCAACATATAAGGTTTCAGTAGGAAAATGAATGTTGATTCGCAAGAGGTAATTAAATCTAGTTTAATAATGGGGCAATTTTAAGAAAGCAGACAAAGATATAAAGAACCAGGAAGGATCCTGGCATGAGTTACATAGTTCTGCAAGCCAGGCTTTTGGTTTTAATGGAGCAAGGGTTAGAGACATTGCAAGAACCTCAAAGGAAGCACAAGCATCCAGAGAAATCCTAGCATAAGCATCCTAGCAGCCTGGGTGGGAGGGACATCCTCTCATCTCATGGTCCATATTCCTACTAGTGACCACCATGGATCAATTTTTTCTTTTCTTTTCTTTTCTTTTCTTATTTTTAATTGAAGGGCACACAGGCAGTTTATCAGCATTTCTAGAGTGCCACAGCAAGCAGGGGAGATGCAGAGTATGGAGCTAGGAGAATTCACATATTATTTGTAACCAGGTTTCTCTACTGAGTGTACAACCATCCAATAAAATCTGCAAATAGTGAGGTATTGTCCTGTGTGCAGCATTGATGACAGAGAACTAAGCTACATTTTTCTTTTCTCAATTTACTCTCAAGCTATGAGACTTAAATTTAGGAAGCGTGTCATGGAGGCAAGATTCACAGCCCTCCTGAGAGGGCTCCTTACTGTGAAAAGAAGACATTTGGGACACACCAGGAAGGCATTTTGTCATAGATTTCTTAGAAAACAATCAAGAAGATGGGCATTAAAATTACATCAGTTCACTGGAATGACTGGGGCGTGGTTTACTCCCGTATGGGCTGAAGTTTTAAATGAACAGTTCAAGAGACAATGCCTACAGAGTCCCTTGCTATTTACAATATAATGGGATGAAGAAATAAACAGGTGTGTGTATTATTCACTTTAATAAACACATTTTTTTTTTATCTGTAACCTAGTCTGAAAATTGAGACAGAATTCTCAAGAACTTTTCTGCAATTTAGTTAGGGGATGAAAACAACTCCTAAGTCATTTATTCATTATCTGTTGTGTAGTTGGAAACTGGTAAAAACTCTCTTTAAAGATGTGAGAGCAAAGCTGGGCGATGAAGGCTCACACCTTTAATCCCAGCACTCGGGAGGCAGAGGCAGGTGGATCTCTGTGGGTTTGAGGCCAGCCTGGTCTACAGAGCAAGTTCCAGGACAGCCAAGGATGCACAGTGAAACCCTGTCTACCCCTCTACTCCCACTCAAAAGTGTGAAAACAGGAGCTGAGGCAGTAAAATCCTGCTGTGCAAGCTTGAGGACCTGATTTTGATCCCCAGAACACACAGAAAGACCAGGTATGGTGCCACAAACTTGTAACCAGAGCACTGGGCAGCAAGAGGTAGATCCCAGAGCTCCCAAGCCTACTCAATTGTTGACCTCTGGGCTCAGAAAAAGGCTGTCTCAGAAGAGTAAGTGGAATGTGTTCAGGGAAGATCCGTAACTTCTACCTCTGGCCTCTGCTCACATGTTCAAAACAAACACACCGCTCATACATACATCATCTACAGAATTTTTTGAGAACTGGAAACCATGAGATATTTCTTTCTAAACATTAACTGATGTCTAAAGAAGACTCAGATACCACAGTGCACGAAGCTGACTTGCCACGCTGCACATGAAATCAAATCTACAGTCTTAAGTTAAAATATACTGCTTCCAATTATATATTGCCTTGAAGGGGCTATACTCATGTGTCTATGAAACACAAATCACTTTTGTTGATACACTTTAAGTATTTAAATTACAACAATTCTGCTAAATACTGGTGTTCAAACATGAAAAGTAGAATAAAAAAGTAGGGTGAAGGCAATGAAGGTGAAGTCTGAATAAAGCTGACTGAATGAACAGATTATACCTTCAATCCCAGCACTGAGGATCTCATTTAAACAAAGGCAGAAACAACCTAGAATTCAATTAAAGGAGATTTAAACAACAACAAAATCATAAATACCATGAGCCAGGAGCACAACATGTGACATGAACAAAAACACCAAATCTCAAGCACAATTATTATCTACTATCAGATCAGAGTCATTGCTTTTTCTTTAAGGGAGAAAAAAATAAGAATGATATTGAAATTAAAATAGATATTTCACAGAAAATAATTATGCAAAGTGAATGCAAGCACTCAGTGTCAACAGATTATGAATGTAGCATTAGAAATGCAAGGCATTTATTTTAAAGACTTAAAAAAAGTCTTATGAGAATCTGCTACAGTAGAAGCTGCCTAAATATATTGTACACACATATAAAAAGAATCAAAGTGGAATCATCTTAATAATGTACCCATGAAACACCAGAGGCTAACAAATTGAAAAAGCCCGGGCCCTGGAACGCGTTGCTTCTTTTGGTGTTGTTGATCAGCAAATTCCCAAAGACTCCTCAATTATTATGGACTATAACTAATTCTCTTGATTACTCTCCAGAACTTGACGGTAAGACCCTATTGCTGAAAACACTACTTGGCTTGAGAACATGAAGAAATGAAGCTGGCACTTACCAGGAAGTTGCATTGCTACCAACTAGCCTCTGATGTGCTAGAAGACGTTAAGCAGGCTGGTGGAGGAGAAAAGTAGCCATTGGTCTTCCACAGGTTCATACTTTGCTTGCTTTATTGCTGTAGCCCTGTAAGCTTGAATTCTGGGACACCAATATCTCCAGAAGATCTTTTCTAATTCAGGATTGCTTTAGGAATTTTGATCTATTTGTGTTTCCATATGAAGTTTGTGATTGTTTCTTTCAATTTTTATGAAGAATTTTGTTGTAATACTGAGTCAGTTGACTGATTTTGGTAAGATGGTCACTTTTACAGTATTAATTCTACTCATCCATGAACATCGGAGATCTCTTCTCCTTCTGACATTTTCTTCAATTTCTTTCTTAAGCTCCTTAAGGTTTCTATTATAAAAATCTTTCTGATGTGGGATTCCCCTCTGTATGCTTGTGAATACCATTGGTAAAAAAAGAAAGTGTCTTGGCCTATTGTTAGGGCAGAACTTAGGTAGGCAGGGAAAACTAAATGGCATGCTGTGAGAAAGGAGGTAGAGTAGGGAGAAGCCATGTAGCCCTGCCGGAGACAGACACTGGGCACTTTACCTGTTAAGCCACAGCCACATGGCAATACAGAGATTACTAGAAATGGGTTAATTAAGATATAAGCGTTAGCCAATAAGAAGCTAGAGCTAATGAGGCAAGCAGTGTTTTAAATAATATAGTTTTTTGTGTGGTTATTTTGGGTCTGAGCCGCCGAGCAGCAGGACCGACCAAGCGGCCTCCTTACAACATCTTTCTCTTGCCTGCTTGTAGTGATAAGGGAGCGCAGGCCTGTTTTTCGTCCCGCCCGGCTCCTGCACG
>LOJH01045957.1:0-13496 GCA_001685095.1 Ellobius talpinus
GTCAGAGGACAGACAATGTGAGCTAGTCTCCCTCCACCATGTAGGTCCCCAGAATTGAACCTGGGTTGTCAAGCTTGATAACAAGCACCTTTAGCTGCTGAGCCATTGCACTGACCCTGTACTGCATTTATTTATGGCTAATAATGGTCACAATTCTTAGCAAGCCAAAGGCCAGTTGTTTGAAGGTTTTATTCATTTGTTTATTTTCAAACATAGAACTGAGTTTAAATAACAATTTATTGAAGCAATATAAACACTTGACCATGTTTTAATAAACAAGCAAATAAATAAATAAAGACTAAGGAAGTTAAAACCCAAAGGAATTCTTTAGGACAATCTCGAAGAATGGGAACTTCCAAGCAGAACAGGGAACACTGAGGCTCTTTTAATGCCCATGACTTTATGGTGGATCTCAGTTGGTACACAAGCACATTTCAGAGTGTGACTTAGCTTACATGCTCTGAGAACAACTGCTTCAAAGGCCAATCTGCTGTTTTGAAATGCCTGTGCTAAACGATTGTTACTGGTTCCGCGGGACAAACTACTCCCCTCCACCCCCAAGCTGGTAAGAACCAAATGCCCACCACAAAGCCGCTCCCTGGTTCATGTATATGCACCTTTCTGTTTTCCCCTAGAATTTCTTTCGTTTTGTGTCTTTGTTATGACAGGTGGACCCTCTCAAACTTCTGGCTTTTAGACCAGGGACTTCTGGATTTTGGGTAATCTCGCTTGCTGCTTCCTTGAGTGTGTTTCTTGAAGGTGCTGAACTATAATCCTCCTCCGCAAACCCGCTTTTTATCCTGGAAGACGAGATTTTGAATGTGTTTCAAAACTTTCCTCCTTTTGATTTCTCATTTCCTATGAGTCTGTAACTCAGTTCTGCTGACACAGTTGGTTAACCCCATCCTGGGAGATGATTAAAAACACTTTTGAAAAATGCCTATTTCTGTTGCTAGTATTAACATTTTTTCCCCATCAGTTTTCTTTGGGCTTGTATCATAACATTTCCATAACGGTCATTCTAAGTGGGCATTGTTATAGCAGCTTGTCCAGTTTTTTTTGTTGTTGTTGTTTTTTAAGCATGACACATTCCCACTACATTGTCTCTAACCTACTTCCTATGGAAGAACATGGTCTCCAGCATATCTACAATGTTAGAGCAAGTTCAGACTCTTCAAGAATTCCGTCAAGCCATCCATGACCCAGAAACAAAGGAGGGGTCATTGGAAGCCTGTGAGCCAGGTGTGTCCTCCCTGAGCTTAGGAGACCCATGGGTTGCACAGTCACTATCTTGTCCATCTGAGACTCTCCACAGTCATCAGAGATTGGCACAGCGAAGTGCTCAGGGCCATTTACACACTTGACACACTCCAGTTGAGCCGCATACCTTCCCAGCCCTCTCCCTGTTTTCTGGGAACCCAGGAAGTTGTTTAAGAAGTGCCCCAAAGAACTGTCTCAGAGGATATATGCTGTTTTCATTGTTGCTGACGGGTTTTGATCGTGACCAAAAGACAAACCCGTTGCAGATTTCATAAATCTGTCCCACTGTCAGGCCGTCCTTCCAATGTCTGTCCAATCCAATTTCAGTTTGCCACTGTTTTACCAACTTTTGGGTCTTGTTCCTTATAATCGGCATCTCCTACAGCTCTCTGATTTATGTTGCTCCATTCAGAACACACTTATCTTTGGTTGAAGTGACTTATGTAATAGTCAGGAATAAAGCTGAAAATGTTCTTTGTATGGTTAATTCAATAAAATATTATTGTATGCAAAACGTACCCCAGATCTGCCATCTTCCTTTACATTTCTAATCCCGGGGACAACATGTTCTCCTCTATATGACAGAAGAGAAGATTTAAGACCATGCATGCATGCATAGTCTAGGATTCAAGGCTGTGTCTGGGAACTCAATATACAAAGTTCTGGCATTAATCTGGAAAAAAATAATCCCTATGTATGACTGCATTCTGCTAAATATTTGAGGAGGGAACACGGGAAAACATTCCTTTTGCTTAAATTTTAAATTCTTTTCTCCTTTCCCTGTTGTCTACTTTGCAATTAGAAATATTCAGCCTTCTGGACTCCATCGCCGAAGCCTTCCCTCTGCAGTGCAGGCATTTTGAACTGATTATCCACATTCACTGAGAGCTGTCTACTTCCCTTTGTTTTAAAGTCGATTTCATTCAGCAAATAATGTTTGTCTTTGAAAGAACACACTCACATTTACACATAAAATATGGTTATTAGGTGTAATAGAGTTCTTTCATTTCATAAACATAATATTTATTTGGTTCTTAGTCTTTTCAAACTTTAAAATACTTTAAAGCAGCAATACTTCAAAACATAAAGCGGTTTATGAAATATAATAATGCAATTTTCATAAAGACAGCTATTCAAACTTTCCATTTAAAGAGAGGGACAAGATTGCCTTCAGGAAAAATTAGTCAACCGGCAGAAGTCCTTTTCTGAACTCAGTTACCATGGGATTGAGAAGTATTTGCCAATTATAACAGTGTATTAATTATCTGCTTTTACAGCTCATCTCTCTGTCTTTCTGTCCAAATCCACTTCTAATTATATAGTATCATTTTTGCATGTGACATACCTATGACTGTGGCATCTGTGAAATATGAATTCATTTGCTTGGAAATGTTAAAGATATACTTTCATTTCCAAAATATTTTTCTTTTACAATGTACTGAAATTTCTGATTGTGGGTTGAGGAAGGAATCCAAAGTGTTGAGAACGGCCTGAGGTGGAGAGAGTGGAGTAACCAAGACTTAAATATTAGGCAGCTGGTGTGCTCCGAAGAGAACTGCAAAATTAATCCGTACTGTTATTGTCTCTATTTTAAAAATGCAGTTAGGTAAGCGAAACCACCCTGCCTACTCTTCTGTATCACCTTTTTGCTGCTTTACTTAATCTCTGAAGCTGCAAGTGCGGAGGGGGGGGCTACTGTGGAGGCTGTGAGAAGGGCCACTGGGCATCAGAACTCCTCTATGAAATAACTTTGTCTCCTGGATCATAGCAGTCAGTAAAATGATAACAAAAGCCACAGCAACAAACAACAACAAACAGATCTTGTGTTTTGATTAAGAGAACAAGTCTTGCTCACCTTCCCAAAGCAGGGATGCTAGCCTGCCAGGGTACACAGATCATCCAGGATCTGCACCTTTGGGAGTTCTTCCAGCTTCTTTGTCAAACATAGGCACACAGGGCAGCTGTTGAGATGACTAATGTGTGCATATATAACTTTCTCTAACTTCACGCATACTTAATTGATTATAATCTTCAAAGCACATGTATTGACACTAGTGTTTGTTTTTTTAAGTCTGAAGAATAGTTTATTAGCTGTTAAAAGAAGTATCTGATAGGCTATGTGAAGCTGCTGCAAATACAATCAGAATCTGCTTTGTAGTAGTAACCTGGGTCAGGTAATTTCAGATCTCAGTCCCTGAGCTGGGCAAAGGGCTGCAATCACTCAGACAGTGACTGCACACCTGAAACACACATGCCTGTCAACTTCCCCTCCACCTGCTAAAACACCCTGGGATGTATCCTGATGGTCACTTGTCAGGTGCTCTGTGGAGAATGGCAGAGAGCTCCTTCCGCTTCCAGAAATGGGCACGGCTTGAACTTCATCTCACTAGGAGTGATTGGAGGAAAAGGAGTGATTGGAGGAAAAGAAGCAGTCACGAAGGGCTGACTCTAGGGTGGAGGCTTTCCCACACACTTTGCGCTTTGCAGCATCTGAGTCTATTGAGGGTGGTTACAGTAACCAGATTAGAACTTTAGAGTTGTGTGTGTATGTGTGTGTGTGTCTATGTGTGTGTATGTGTGTGGAGTGTGTGTGCTCGTGTGTGTGTCTATGTGTGTGTATGAGAGTGTGTGTCTATATGTGTGTGTATGTGTGAGTGTGTGTATGCATGCGTGTGTCTATGTGTATGTATGTGTGAGTGTGTGTGTTTGTGTGTGTGTGTCTATGTGTGTATGTGTTCATGTGTGTGTTCATGTGTGTGCCTATGTGTGTATGTGTGGAGTGTGTGTGTGCGCATGTGTGTGTCTATGTGTGTGTAAGTGTGTGTGTCTTTATGTGTGTGTATGTGTGAGTGTGTATGTGCATGTGTGTGTCTATGTGTGTATGTGTTCGTGTGTGTATGTGTGTGTGTGTTTGTGTGTGTGTCTATGTGTGTGTATGTGTGTGGAGTGTGTGTGTGTCTATATGTGTGTGTATGTGTGAGTGTGTGTGTGCATGCGTGTGTCTATGTGGGTGTATGTGTTCATGTGTGTGTTCGTGTGTGTCTATGTGTGTGCATGCGTGTATCTATGTGGGTGTATGTGTTCATGTGTGCGTTCGTGTGTGTGTCTATGTGTGTGTATGTGTGTGGAGTGTGTGTGTGCGTGTGTGTATCTATGTGTGTGTGTCTATATGTGTGTGTATGTGTGAGTGTGTGTGCATGCACATGTCTATGTATGTGTATGTGTTCGTGTGTGTGTTCGTGTGTGTGTCTATGTGTATATGTGTGTGGAGTGTGTGTGCCTGTGTGTGTCTATGTGTGTGTTCATGTGTGTGTGTCTATATGTGTGTGTAAGTGTGACTGTGTGTGTGCATGCGTGTGACTGTGTGTGTGCATGCATGTGTCTATGTGTGTATGTGTGTGTGTTCATGTGTGTGTGTCTGTGTGTGTGTGTGTGTGTTGGCTTGAGCTGACAACTTTGTCCATTTCTTTTCGCTTTCACTTTTCACAGAATAATTCACAGCACCTTGGCTTAAGTTCTTCCACAGCCTCATACACTGAGGAATCCAGGCCTTAGAGCCCCATGTGGCAGCTTGCCATATAACCAGCGACATTGTAACAGTGGTAGAATGAGACCCTTATTTAGAATGAGACCCCCTTTCTTTCATTCTCTCTTGGGCCCATGGTTTCTCATCTGGAAATCAGAAGGACTTGACTCTGCTTTCTTGATATTCCTCCCAGCTCCAGTGACTTTTGAATTTCATATTTGATTCTGCCGATGTTTATGGCTGGAAAAATGGAGGGCAGACTAATTATAAACAGAACTTGTCCAGCTAAAATCTCGGGGGATCAAGAGAAAGAATTCAAATATTTTCTGACTCCAAAAATCCAACAAGCATTCTTTTGTGGACATTGTAAGATATACTGGGAAAGAAACTTTTCCCCCTCTTTTGCCATTTTAATTATAATATGTCATGGAAGTAAGACCCCTCAAAGCTTCATAGTCTTATGGAGTGATAGTCCTGATGGAGTCAGGCAGATTGGGATTGTTTCTTGACTCTTTTGTTCTGGGATAGGCAACCACCCTTCTCTGGGCTCAGTAAAGCAGTATTAATATCACCTCCTTCAAAGTGCTGTGCTGATGTTTAATCAATGTTCATAAATCTCTTCAAGACCCTTCAGAGATTATTGTGACATAAAGTATAAAGTATTATTCTTGGAATGGGGTAATTTTGTCCAATTAAATCTCCCCTGAGCTATCACCTGAGCAGGAAACATGGTTATTACTTTGCCAATGACTTTGTACTGTGCTTAGCCTTCCTCGGGTTCCCTCACCGGAAGCTGAAGGCCCATCAGAAGGATCACAATGTTCACAACATTGGCTTTGATGGGACATTACAGCAAAGGGCAACCTACTCTAGTGAGACAGCTAAGGGCGGGGTGGAAGAACCTAGCTCCCCCTGACAATGCATCCTGGGCAAAGCCATTAGCCATTCTAACAGCAGCCGTATAATTAAAAACTGGATACGGCGTGCCACTAATTTGAATGAGATCACTGCAGCCTTTAAGTTTTTAGGTCAAGTTGGTCTATGAGATTTACCCTAGTTTCTACAGACTGGACTCTTGTAATTGGTCGATAGAAGCAGCATTTTTAAAGGTAGCAGACCTTTCCAAACAAAAGCCCAAACCTGGAATTGATGCCCAATTATCCTGGCTAGCACTAGAAAGTGCTTGTTACGATCAGAGTGCACCAGTATAGACTTTGATTTTAATTAATATTCGTATTTAGATATTTCATTAATTAAAACACTTATCAAAAATGATTCATTAGCTGTCCATTTGCTGAGATGAGGAATAAAGAAGACTTCAAGGAGAACGTGAGCTTTCTGCCCTGTTCATTGAGTGCTCTGAAAACTTCCAGAGAGTTACGTGGTTGCGCTGAAAAATAAAACCAACAAACAAAAAACAACTCCAGGCCACCAAAATGCCTCAGAAGGTAAAGGCACCTCCTTCAAAGCTTGGCAGCCTGAGCTCCATCCCTTGGATTACATAGTGGCAGCAGAGACCTGACTCTTGTAAGCTGTCTTCCACCTGGGTGCCGCATCGTGCCATGCTAGAAGTCTCTGCAAGACATTAAAATTTTAATGGATATTATGGTGAATTACCTGTCAGCACTAAACCGAAAGGTCTGACTATCCTCTTACTCCAAGTTTATAGGGGGAAAACAAATCTTTAAATTCAAAATTGCATTTTATTACATTCCAGCTCCAGCATATACTTAATTGGTAGTTATTTTTCATCCTCTTTTGAGCTGTCCTTTTTCTTTGCGAATTTCTTTATTAGGAATCCTGTACCTTTGGCGCTTTATGTTGCTTTGGAAGAAGCAATAATAGAGTTTAAAGTGATCATAAAATAAGAAGAAAAGCATAAAATCAGAGTTCTGATAATCAAGCATATATCTGAACATATCTGGGAAAATGAAAGTGAACACACACAGGAACTGTGCTTATGAGATGGCGTATAATGTTTGCATTTTCTACCTTTGTGCATTTTGAAGATTTCTAAAATGAAATTGTGTTTTCTTTTTTCCGATTGTTTTTTTTTAATTGCAAAAAGCAGTTACAGAATTTTTTCTTAAGTCAATATTTTCACTTGTACCTTCCAAGGCCTAGAGTTCTGTTAAAACTTTCGGGAGTTGCAGATTTGGAGGTGGGGGAGGCAGTGAGAAGTTATCTTGTCTGGGCTCTTTCTTTTGTGAAGCCAGGGACTATAGAAAAGAAACCTGGGAAAGAGGACGGTTGTCCCTTGCTCTAAGAAGGCAAAGGGTCTCTGGGCAGGGTCTGGAGGCTGCCTGGAGCTCACCAGCCCTTCCGCATGATGCTCCCATGGATAACTCATCACCGACGAGAGGGGCACACCAGTAAATACATGGATACGCATTTTTAAGAAGCCTGTCCTTAATTTAAAACTTCTCCTTTATACACGCAAAACCTTAGAACTTCCATGTTTTGTCATCTAATCAAGAAATTTATTGTTGGCAGAAGAGATAATAAGGCCAAATGATTGTGAATTTCTCTCTGGCTAGGACGGCCGCTGGAGTCTGGTTGCCCATGTCACCCACTGCCATTAATACTACATCTTGCCTGGCGGGGCTGAAACTTACTTCAGGGAATATTAGAGTCATAACAACCTCTTGGCAAGCCAAAATTTCATCTCAGTTAAGATGGATTTCCACGAACGCTGCAGAGGAATTACAGTTTAGAATCCCTTGAAGTGTCTGGAGCAGACCAGAAAAGGCCAAATCAGAGCCACAGAAAACCTCAATTTATTATTTCTCAGGGTGTAGGCACTTGGTCCTCTTTATTTTTAATTTTGTCCATGAGAATGTGGGTGCATGTATGGTGGGAGCTGGCATGTACGGCGTAAAGTCTTCTACAGCTGCTCTCCGGACCTGTAGCCGATTTTACTATCTAAAAACTATCTTGAGACAAGGTGGCCAAAGATGAACACAGGTGTCTACTGTTTCCTGACTTGGGTGAGGAAAAAAAAATCACAGTTCTGATCTTTGCCTCTGAGAACAGACTAAAATTTTAAGAAAATGAGTTCACAGGGCAATATATAAAAGCATGTTCTAAGACAGCAGGGCTGGTCTGCGTCAGAGCTGCTCAGTCCCAGCAGCTCCCTGAGAGGGCAGAAACAGAGAGCATTCCTGGAAGACACATTTAACACATGAACTTCAAGTCGAAGGGATCCACACACCGTGCCTAAATGAGAAGGATGTGGGAACACCGAGGACCTGCACACTCCGTTTCCAGACCAACAGAAAGTATGTTTAGATATGTCTTCATCAAAGCCAAATAGTGTAACAACGCTCCATAGAAGAAAGGGAGAGAGAAACACGGTAGCCCAGAGCCGAACACTTCCGTCTGGAGAACGACTCTCTGCAGGCAATGGAAAGAGACTTTTTGCTTGTAAGTGCTAGGTGGTGGATCAGACAAACTAACTTTAAAATAAGGGATCAGAGTATAGAGCCAATATGACAAATGCATGGAGGGTCTAAATACAGGGCTAGCCAGGGCTACTCTGCAGGTAACACGTGACCGGGGAGAGAGAGGGGCAGAACCAATGGGGCAGAAAAGGATTTCTGACCAACGAAGACATGGATTGAGGGAAGTAGACGCTGATGAAATATTAGGGAAAGGCCACAGTAGAAGAAGAGCTTCTTGAAACAGAGGAAAAGCAGTTTCTACATTCAGTGGGCCAGGCCATGCTGCAGGGAATGTTTCTGAACAATAAGCCCAGGAGCTATTCTCTTCATGCCAAGTTACCCAAAGATTCGAAACAACTGAACAGTCACTTGTGGCAAGTCATCGCACCCTCAGGTGTCTTCATTTAAAACCATGTCAGTATCAAGATGGCCCAATACCACCGAGTTATGAGGGCAGCGAGGTGTGGCCTGCAGAGCCTTATGGTTGCTGAATAAAAGCCAGAGGGAAAATCTTTTGAGTCCAGAGGATGCAGTAACAGTAAATGTTTAGAAATTACCATACAGTGAAGAAATATGAACAAACCAGGCAAGCAAATTGAAGAATTTAGATATGAAAGGTAGATTGAGAGCATCATAATTATTTAAACATAGAAACAAATGTGAACACCTGTAGGCAGGTTCAAAATGACATGCTCCAAACCCATGTCGCCACAGGAACCGTCAGTTAATGGACAACAAAATAAGGCACAGCTCCTAAGAGCTCCCAAGGGTAGAGTAGACCTGGGGCGAAGACGGACAGATGGGCCGGATGTCTCAGGATTTGGGGCCAATAAATCAAGAAGCTGAAATATACGTATGCTATTTCAAGTTATAAAGATAAGCACTGGGGTCACACTACAGATTCGGAGCCATGAAAATCAGCAGGAAAAGAAAGGAAAACATATATTACTCTGCACAAAAGAAAAAGTGAATAAGAAGGACAAAAAAAAACCCAAACAAACAAACTAGCAAACACCAAGAGTAAGGAAATCATCTACAAACCTCAGGTAATTATGATGTTGAAGAAGCCTGTCTGTATGATCAGCACATGCCTCTTAGTAAGACAACACCTCAAACTTTGGTGGGGACAAGAGCATCTGTGTGTTGGACAGTGAGAGCTGCAACCGCATCAGAGGTCCATACAAAACAGAAGTGGAAAGAGGGAGCTCAGACAGGCAAGAAAAGTAAAATAGCAACCTTAATGTCAAACACATTTCACCTTAATACAAAAATGACTGTGAAATTCAAAGTTTTGCTCTCAGCTCTTCAGAATGTCATTAAATAAAATTGAAATTATTAAACATCTAGAAAACCAGCTAAAAGCTAGTCATGAAAAAGCGTATTTAGAAATGGGATCAAAGCCACAGTGAGAATCCCCATTGTCACCTTTATTCCTCTGGTCTCTGATTGACATACATCCCATTCACCAGCACCCATGGATTTTTCCTCCAAGATATCTCCCTCTTCTTCCCTCGTGAAGCCATTCCATCCCAAGCCACGCTCACCCTGGTTTGTTTGGCCCCTTGGGAAAGCTTATGCTGGTGGTTTTATTTTCACATGTCTGTCTGTAATGACTTCTCCATATGAAAGTCGAATGTGTTTTAAAAATATAAATAAAGACACACATGCTTTGAGCCCTCTCCTGGTTCCCTTCACATTTTATCTCAGTGGCTCCATCTCCTGTCATCCCTACCACTTACTTGGTTCCGTTTTTCTCTAGCCTTTCAACTGCAGTGGGAAATCACAGCACGTTTTCAAAGCCATTTTGTTTCCTGTTCTCCCCATTGGAATTCTGTGTTCCAAGGAATTCAAGGGTGGTTTAACTTCAAAAACCTTACTCACAAACGTGTCTGATCACTAGGAGACACTTTGTAAAATTTAAAGTCTCGACATAGAGAATGTGTCAGATATAAGTAAATGCTCACTCCTAATTAAGAAAGAAAATGCTACCGATGGAGGCAGAAAACCAGACTGATGCAGCTTATCTAGTTAAAAACAAACAAACAAACAAACAAAAAACCCAGACCTAAGCAAATGTTATGCCTGATGATGAAACAGTCTTCCTCAGCTGGGAAAACAGAGCTTCAGTTGGCTTACTAAGTATTGTGGTCTTAACAATACTTAGTAAAAAGATTACACAAGTATTTCCACAGAAAAACAGAGATCCTATAAACAGCATCCCAGGATTTGCTATGAGCTATGGGCTGTTATCCTATCCCACAGCTGAATTACTCTTCCTGTCTCACAGATTGACTGCATCGGCCAGCACACCTGGTTCTGGGGAGGCAGCTCTAGCAAGGTTGAGAGAGTGTGGGGTGGCCTGAGTCGGTAAGAGTAAGATGAGCACACACCATTTCCAATCTCTCCCTCCTGGCTCTGTGCAGACCCCTCATAAGGACCATCATCTGAAAGTCAGGCAGTGAGCCCTCCTCTGACTTCAACCCTGGTAGACCGGATCTGGGACTTGAAGCATTGAGAACTCTGAGAAAAAAAAGCTGCTATTTAAATCTCTCTGTCGGTTTTAGTTGAGAGTTTAAGAAGACTAAGGAGCTTGATAAGAATTCAACAAGATTGGTTGAGATAGTCAATATTTAAAAATCATTTGTGTTCCATATACTGAGAACATTAAAAATATGCTATGTGGTGTCAACAAAACCATAATATAATTAGGCATAAACATGCAAAATATGAGTATAACTATGACGGAAAATACAATTTTAAAGCTAAAAATAAATTTAAAATTAGAATTTAGAAGATACTCATCAACTGAAAGACTTGATTCAGACAAAAAAGAGACAATCTGTACTGAAGAGAAAAGTAGAAAAGACAGTTTTCAAGAGAATGAAGAAGATAGGGTACTTGAGCTTTTACGTTACGATTCATGATTTATCTATTATAATTAGTGCTATATTAACAGGATGATAGGGAGGTTGATGGGACACACCAGGCACATCATACTTCCTTTTTTTCTTTTTTACTTTCTTTTTTCTCCTTCCTTCCTTCCTTCCTTCTTTCCTCCCTTCCTGTCTTTCTTTCTTCCATTCTTTCTTTGGGGGTAGGGGTGGGTTCAAGACAAGGTTTCTCTATGTAGCTTTGGAGCCTGTCTCGGAATTCGCTTTGTAGACCAGGCTGGCCTTGAACTCACAGAGATCCACTTGCCTCTACCTTCCAAGTGCTGGAATTAAAGACATATATCACCACCACCTGGTCGAAGGATGCACTTTATAAAAATAGAACTGGGAGAATGGGCTGCATAGAGAATAACATTTGGTTACCTCCCTGTATATTTCTTTATATAAGACATAGAAACAACAAGGTTAAAACAAAACTTTAAAATATTTTGGCTGCACATGGTGGTGTATATTTTTAACCCTAACAGAAGCAAATGAATCTCTGTGAGTTCACGACCAGTCAAGACTAGTCTGCATGCCAAGTACTAAGTCAGCCAGGGTACAGAGTGATGCCCTATTTCAAATGTCTCAAAATGAAAAAGAAAAAAGGAATCAAAAGTACATTTTCAGATAACGTAGGAGAATATATTTTCAATATGATAAAAATGAGCATTCTAAAAAAAGAAAAGAAATGAGCATTCTTATACAGACTAAATGCACAAACTATAAGGAATAATACTGATGTTTGATGCAATTAAAAAGGATTTTTTTAATATAACAAAAGGCACCATAAACTATGTGAAAAGGGAAGTCGTTTCTGCTGGACTTGTCTGCAATAGGAGATCGACAATGGATTGTCTATTTGGGGGTACAAAGCACTTTAAGATATAAGCAAGCAAGTCAGTAAAAGGTGGCCAAAGTGAATAAACAAGGCATTCACATAAAGAAAACCTCGATAAAGATAACTATAGGAACAAGAATTGCTCAACCTGTTAGGAATCAACAAAACGCAAGTAAGACAAAATGGGTATTTTATTTCTTTCCTGTAAATTAGCAAAATGTTTTAAAAAGTGACAATAACAGAAGACCAGGGAACCTGTCCTCAGACCTTTTCAAGTCTCTGTTCCCACAGCAGACCCAGTCCCTCAGGTTCTTCCCTAGCTCTGCAATAGAACACCTGCTGAAAACCCACCCCCCATATGCACCCTGTGGATCCCACAGACTGTCCCCTCTGGCCTCCCTTCTCCCACTTGTTGCTCTGACCCAGCCCCCAACATCAGCAAGCTTCCCCGTTAACACAGTAGCCAAGCAGGCTAGCCAAACAGGCAACATACAGCCATCACACTCTGAAATTCCAGAGAGGAAAGAGAAACCAAGGAACAGAAATACCCACCAAACAAAGAAAAACCCAGAAGTCAGCAGCTAGACCTATAATCACTTCAAACCCAGATTGCTGTAGAATATTTCTTTACACTGCGTGAAGATGTGTCACTGTGATTGGTTTGATGTAATTGGTTTAATTAGCTGAATGGCCAATAGCTAGACAGGAAGTGGTTAGACAGGACTTCTGGGGACAGAGAGGTCTTGGGAAACAAGAAAGGCAGAATCACAAGTTAGCTGTGGAGGAAGAAGGATGGGCAGTAACAGAGTATAGGTAACTGAGCCTAACAGAGCATCAGAGTATTGGTAACCGAGCCACATAAAAGAATGTATATTAAAAAATGTAAGTTAATTTAAGTTATAAGAACTAGTTAAGAACAAGCCTAAACTACGGCCTAGCTTTTATAATTAATAATCAGTCTCCATGTCATTATTTGTGAGCTGGCGGTCCAAAGAAAATCTGTCTACATCAGATGCCTAGACACCAGCATAACAACATAATCAATAACAGTCAGGGCAATATGTTTTCATTAGGGCCCAGATATCCTACCACATAAGGCCCTGACTATTTCAACATAGCTGAAGCACATGAAAAAGACTTTAAAACCAACGTTATGAAGATGATAGATGTCCTTAAAGAAGAAATAAATCCCTTAAGAAAATCTAGGAAAACACAAACTAACAATTGGAGAAAATGAATGAATCCCTTAAAGAAAGCTAAGAAAAAACAAATGGTTGAAGGAAATGAATAAAACTGTTCAAGACAGAAAAATGGAAATAGAAGCAATAAAGAAAAAGCACAAACTGAGGGAATTCTGGAAATAAAAAATTTAGGAATTCAAACAGGAACTACAAAGGCAGGCTTCACCGATGCAAGAGATGGAAGAGGGAATCTCAGACATTGAAGATACATTAGTATATTCAAGAAATGGATACATTAGTCAAAGAAAATGTTAAATC
>LOJH01045959.1:0-13496 GCA_001685095.1 Ellobius talpinus
TCTGTGTGCTTCCCTTCTTTGAGTTGTGCTGGTGAAGGGTCGCTAGATGTCTGAATTGTTGTGGGCATTGTTGGATTCCTTAGATTGTGATTTTCCTTCTGTTACTCTCTGTAAGGCTGGAATTGTGGCTACATATTGTTCAAATTTGTTTTTATCCTGGAATATTTTGTTTTCTCCATTGATAGTGAACGAAAGCTTGGCTGGGCATAGTAGTCTGGGCTTGCAAACCCCCACATTCTTAATTAGAATGTATCACATGTGTGGTCCTGGCTAATTTCCTTCCTTTTGAAACTTTATAAGTCAGGCCTCCGGTTTTCTGCATTTCCTTAGCATTTTTATCTTTCAAGCTTCCCCAAAACAGCCCATTAAGCTCTGAGCATTCAGTGGCTTTTCCAGCTCCAAAGCTCCCAAATCTACATCTTTCTTTCAAAAAAGGCCTGTGCTGAAAACCCACAGTCAGGCCCATTGCAGTAATACCCCTTGTTCCTTCCTAGTCCTAGTTTCTGTCCTACTTTGCTTCCTGTTTTAAATCCCTGACCAAAAGCAACTTGTGGAGGAAAGGTTTGTTTTTTTTTTTTAATAGCATACAGCGTATCTATCGTCCATCATCCAGGAAAGCCTGGGCAGGAGCTTGAGGCAGGAACTGAAACGGGGATTGTGGGGGAGTTCTGATTGCTGGCTTGTTTCTCTGGCTGGCTTGCTTACCTACTTTTCTTGTAGACAGACCCATCTGCCTAGGGAGGCACTGTCCAGATGAAGTCAGAGCCCTCTCACAACAATTTAGCCAGTAAGAAACTGTCACAGGGCTGGAGAGGTGGCTCAATGATTAAGATCATATGCTGCTCTAGCAGGAGACCTGGATTCCATTCCCAGCACCCACGTGGTAGTTTATAAGTTCTAGGGGATTCTGTGCACTTTTCTGACCTCTGCAGATACCAGGTGTACACTTCTTATAGACATACATGCAGGAAAACACTCATACACAAAGTAAATCTTAAGACAATGCCCCATAAACCTATTCCTAGGCCATGCTAACAGGGTGAATTCTTCAGCTGAGCTTCTTCCTTACCAGATTACTCTTTTTTATTTCAAGTGAACAAAATCTGACTAGTACTAGTTTTCCAGGGAGCAGTGTTCTCTGGTTTTAATTGGAGAAGGTATTATAAGCCAAGATCTGGGCTTAACAGTAGACATTTTATCCACCGTAATGGGAGCTCAAGGACAATGAAGTGTTGTCTTCATCGTGCCAAGGGAACAGTCCCATGTATACTTAGAATGAGGACAAATGAAGGTATTCGTAGAGAAAAGAAAACTTGATGTTACTGATAAGACACTTTTACCAGAGAGTGAAGACAGTGGTTCTTCTAGGAGACCTTGCAGGCTGGTGTGGTTGCCATTGTCTAGTGTGTGTTGGTCTAGCTGGGGCAAATGATGGAGCACTTGTTGGAGAACAATGAATGGTGCTTTAATAAAACATGAAGGTTTAAGAAAATCAAAAATATTCCTTGCAAGAATCACACCACGATGATTGTCTAAATTATATTGTTGGGTATGATCTTTTGCAATTTTGGAATAGTTATTTAGAGTTATGTAGCTTCCATACAGTAATGGGAAATTATGCAAATGGTTTATCTTTCCATTGATCTACATTAGTACTAAAAAAGGCAGGTAGTTAAATGCAGAAAAGTTAGCAAGTAAAAATAATGTGATTGTAAATATAATTTTTTTTAAAAAGGAGTTTGTTCATAGAGGTTTCCTGTATGGGTGGTTAATGCTACTCCCAGAAGTCATAGGTTATTTAAAAAAAAATCCCATTGCCAAGTGTAATATTCTTCTTTACAAGTATTGGTCAGGAAGTCCCTAGAGATACACAAGACAATACAGACTATCGCTGTTATTCTTGGTTGTCCACCAGAACTAGAAGGAAAGACTCTATTACTAAGGACACAACCCGGTTTGTCAGCAGGACCTAGAGAAACCAAGCTGGAAATGAGATAGGAGCTTCTTCCTTGTGCTGAAAGTGATGCAGGCTGTTGGGGGAGAAAAGTCATCAATGTCTTGCCTAGATATGGGCCCTTCATACTAAAATCCTGAACTTCGAGGGAAGATGGGACCAGTGGTGCAGTAGTGGTGTGACTCTTACGGGGCATCCACTCTCTGATTGGATCTGAGGCCCACACCACAGGAGGGAATTCATGCCTGATACTGTCTGTAATCCTAGTCAAAAGTCCATGGCTATGGAAACTGCAGGCCTTAGATTTTGAAATTATTACTGTTTTGCTAAATGAACCATTGTCAAAATGCCTTGGAAATATTATGTTTATACTTATAGATTTCTGCTGCTGTCATCCGTAGTTAGAGCAACTTCTTTTTGCATTGGGCAGTGGTTAATGCAGAGATTCCTAACTGGTCAGAGTGCTCAGAGCCCTCAGCCCCAAATGAGACTTCTGAATCCTACCTGCTTCAAGGTTAGAGAACTTTGAACTGAACTGAAGAAAGAATTAAGAGCCAGGGGATGGAGAGGGGTATCCTACATTGTCTTCTGAACATGATATGGCTATTCCACTGAACTCAAGGCTGAGGCTACATGTACAAGATGGAACAGTTAACATTCTAGAAGGGATGGGGCGGGTGTGTTTGAGATGCCACTCCTAGAAGCTGTTGCCAATTAATGCCTGTGGCACGGAGTCAGTATTTTTTTTTCAGTGTTGCAGCCATTGCTAAGGTTTTCATGCTCTAGTAAATAACACCTCAGCCAAGCTCATGTAGGCAGCCCTAATTAAATTCAGTTGGTCATTGGAAAATGCCTAAAGTAGGAGGAGGGGTACCTGTTGTGAAGAAGGAATAGCTGGGTGATTGAGAGAGGATAAGGGGGGTTAGTATGATCAAAATACATTATACACACATATGAAACTCATTAAATAATTACACGTTTTTCTTTTTAAGTGAAGGAAAGAATTTTGTGAGGAGTGCAGGGTTTCCTTTCCTTGACAGAGAATGAGGGCCTGGAGAAGGCCTGCCTCTGTGTAGTCTCTTGCTGAAGGAGTCTGTTAATAGGTCCTGACTTTATGGGGCTGTGACATGGATACTGGTCCTGGCTGTGTGGTGTCCCTGGGGTGCGAGGAAGTTCAGGAAGAGGGGGTTGTTGATCTATCTCTATGTAATTCCTCTCGGAGCAGATTTGGACCCCAAGAAGCAACTGATCCTGCTTCTGTGTAGATCCTAGTAGGGGTGCATGTACCAGTCTGCCTCTGTGGTGTTGGATAGCCCTTTAGCTGTCTGGTTGCTCATGGCAGTAGGGCAGAGACAGACATTTTTGTTGGTCCTGTTTCTATGTTGCCCTCCTGTGCATGAAGTCTGCCTCTAAGTCAGTGGCTCTCAACTTTTCCTAATGCTGTGACCTTTTAATACAGTTCTTCATGTGGTGGTGACCCCCAACCATAACATTTTTATTACTACTTCATAACTATAATTTTGCTACTGTTATGAATCATAATGTAAATATCTGTGTTTTCTGATGGTCTTAGGCAACCGCTGTGAAAGGGCCATTTGACTTCAAAGGGATTGTGATCCAAAGATTGAGAACCATTTCTCTACATGGCCCACCAGGCCAAATTTCCATCTGTGCGATTGTGACTCAGAGTTGTCCCTATCCTCAGTCCTCAACCATAGTCCTGAGACACATGCCCTAGGTTCCCAGGGTGAGCAGAACAGGTTGGGGTCTTTCTCTCTAGAGCTGCCTAGGGGCTGACTCATCAGGGATTTTTTTGAAAATGGCTGCTGCAGTCAAGTGCCCAGAAGAAAGGAGGATTTCCCTAGAACCTTCCTGCCCTGTGTAGGTGCAGCTCTTAAAGTCTGTCTTCTACCTTTCTCTACTCCTCTCTTGCTCCTTCCCTTCCCACTCTCTCCCTCTTCCTCCTCCTCTCCCTGCTGTTATTGAAAATACAGTGTGACTGTGTGCTTTGTTAGAGGCTGTCTTCTGGAGCAGAGGTCCCAGCCCCCTGTGCCACACCCCTCCTTTCTAGGAAGACAGCACTCCCCAGTCAGCACTGAGGCCTTCACATCACAATTTGCAATTTCTTTCCTGTTATGTTCCCCAGAATTTCCTCCTACTCTTTCTTTCTTTCCAGCTAAAGCTAGTGTGTTCCTACCATCAGGAAGGCTGCTCTCCAACAAGCTCCCTTTTATTCCCCAGGGATTCTAGCAGTCCATGCATGGGTGTAGTGTGCTATCTTTTATCCCAAATGAATCAATCTTTTTTAAAATAAAAAGGAAGTGCTTCTCCAATAATTCTTTTATTGAAGCCTTAATCCCCAATGTGAAGACACTTATAGATTGGGACCCTTAGTATATAATTTAGGGCTACATGAGGTCTTAGTGTCCATTTGTTATGATAGTATTTTTGTAAGAAGAGATGTGAGAATTCTTAGGGTTCTCACAGAAAGAAAAGGCCACGTGACTCTACAGGGGACTGGTAACTACTTACATGCCAAGAAAAGTGACCTTAGAATGAAGCTATTTGGAATCTGGACTTCATGGGCTCCAAGAACCATGAGACACATATTTCTATTATTTAGGCCACCCAGCCTATGGTGCAGATTCTTTCAGTTTCTATCTTATGTATTATATATATACATATATATATACCAGAATACACAGATATACATCATGGCAACCTAAATAGTAATCAGAAAATCTCCTAAGATTCGTGGGGAATAGAGTAGCATTTCAATGGGAGTGTATATGCCATGGTAAACCACGAGTATTTAAAGGTTAAGAGTGATGATGATTACAAAAGACACTTGAAATTGTCTTTCTTGGCCACTGGATAAATAAAAGTGGTGCCAGTCATACATTGAAGAGGACAGCTGTTGGGCCAGAGTGCTTGAACCAGAAATGTGTTTAATTCATAAGTATTCTTAGTTATTTAATGACACAGCATTCTATCATGCTCTTTAGAGATGGCATTGAAATTTAAACACTTTTTATTATCACCTTTCCTTAAGGTATTCCCATCTGCCAGCAGCATTTAATTTGGAATAACGTGGAGCTTGAAGATGATTATTGCTTGAATGATTACAAGTGAGTGTAACTATCTATTAGCAGCTTTATAGGTGCGCAGTGTTGTAACTCCACACACCGGAGCTTTTCTTGTGTCTCTCCTGAACAGCTTGATCCCAGCTTTCATCCTGAATTCTGACCTCTAGATGTGTTGGCTCAGTACCACCTTTGCTCTTGATCTTCATTCTCTGATGTTTGTAGTTCACCTTCAGTGTTTCATGCCGAGCTCTTCGTCCTTGCCTTCTTACATGGTTGTATTAACTTCTTGTCTTTTTGCTTTTTTCTCTGAATGTTGACCCATTCTTTCCTGGCCATGTTTTGGGCATAAGAGAGTTGCTGTCCACTGAGATTTTGTTCATTAGGCCCCTTTTCTCTTTAAGAAGTGGTACTGTGTGCACCTGTGGTTACAAATGTGCTCTCTGACATTTTACCTTTCTCTTTTCTCTCATGTAATTTATTTCACTGATGACAAAGGAGTTAGGAGACTTAGAGGTGGAAGAACACCAGGAGTTGGCAGAACTGGTGGGTTTGCAGTGTTATTTTTATTCTATTGAATAAATTTTCTGTTTCCTCATTCTTTGGGTTTTGACTAAGTTTCTTTTCTTTCTTTGGCCTACTTTTTGTATTTTTCAAGACAGTGTTTCTCTGTATAGTTCTGGCTATCCTGGAACTCTCTGTGTAGACCAGGCTGGCCTTGAACTCACAGAGATCTGCCTGCCTCTACCTCTGGAGTGCTGGGATCAAAGGTGGGTGTACTACCACAAGGCTGGGCCTCCATTTTAAAAAGCTTGTGAAAACTTATAAACTTTCTGTAATTTATACAGGCAAACAGTATATTTATTCATATTGCTGTATCTTTCTTCATATATTAGGGAATGTATAGTAAGGCTAATAAATCAGCACATAATTAATGGTTCATTTGACACTGATTGTTTTTTGGTGATTATAGTTTATTTTTGTGCTAACTATTCACAGCATTTCAGAAGGTTGTACCTTGAAGCTGGTATTGGCTATGCGTGGTGGACCAATAAGTACTAGAAAAGGTAGGCATTCATTAATGCAATCTAACAATAATTCTTAAGTTTAGTAGTACTATTATTCAAGGGGTTAATGTTTTTATAGGCTCTCATTTTAGCCGAGTTCCTTTTCTGTATTAGGTCTTTGATTCTTTTAAGCATTAGTCTTTACAACTTAGATGCATGATACCTGGAACTCCAATATATAATCCCAGAATAAATCCCTCACGATTCTGGATTCAATCCAGGAATATTTAAAAATAAGTCTTAGTAGTAAAGGGAGGAGAAATGGAATGATAATATAAATGTCACATTAGCATTGTGTTTAGGTTCTTTCAGTCTTGTTGCTTTTTAAACTCTGCTTGACTTTTAAATTCCTGGGATAATTATTTGCTATAGGAAATTCCCGAATTGCCTTTTTACCTGGGATGAAACTCACTTTCATAGTCATGTTAAATTCTTTCTCCAAATGTGGGTGATCTCTGGAATCCATTCATTCATTCAGCAAATGCATAGTGAGCATCTACTGGATTCTAAAATATATTTTTTTTAATTTTAATGATGTGTATATGTGAGTGTTTCTGTGTGGGTATGTACACATGAGTGTAGTTATCTATGGAGACCAGACAAAGGTGCTGGATCCCCTAGAACTGGAGTTTTCAGGGTGGTTATTAGCCGACCAGTGTGGGTGATGGGAACTGAGCTGAACTGGGATCCTCTGCAACGGTAGTATGTGCTTCTAACTGTGGACCCATTTCTCCAGCTCCATCTATTGGACTTTGAGTGAAGAAGGTCCCAAGTGAAGTAAACAAGGGTGACAAAGTCTGTTTCCTAACACTTCCTCCAATAGATGTATGAGAAATTGATGGAATTTCAGGTGTTTGTGAGGTCTGTGTGGAAAATAGACAGGAGGATGTGGTAAGATCTATATAAACAGCACAGTAGGAAAGGTCTGTGGGAAAGATTACAAGGGCAAAGAGCTTAATTAGTAAAAAGTGTGTCTTAGTGTTATTGTTGTGAAGAGACACCAGGACCATAGCAACTCTTATAAAAGAAAACATTTTATTGGGGCTGGTTTACACTTTCACAGCTTTAGTCCACCATCCTCATGGAGGGGATCAATGGTGGCATGTAGGCAGACATGGTAGCTCAGAGTTCTACATCCATATCTGCAGGCAGCAGGAAGAGAGAGACACTGGGCCTGACTTGAGCTTTTGAAAGCTCAAAGCCCAACCCTAGTGACACAGTTCCTCCAACAAGGCCATACTTCTTTTTATTTTTATTAAAGTTTTTTTTATTAATTATACAGTATTCTGTCTGCATGTATGCTGCAGGCCAGAAGAGGGCACTAGATCTCACACAGATGGTGGTTGTGAGCCATGCGTTTGCTGGGAATTGAACTCTGGACCTCTGAAAGAGCAGTTGATGCTCTTAACCTCTGAGCCATCTCTCCAGCCAAGGCCATACTTCTTAACCCTTGTCAAGTAGTGCCACTAATGACCAAGAATTCAAACATATGAGTTTATGGGGCCATTCCTATCCAAACCACCACAAGGTTTTAATCCAGGGAAGAGCTGGGAGCATGCTTACTAGCCCCCAAGTCAGGTTAGCCACAGGCACCCCCACCATATAGACTCATGCTCAGAGTAGTCCTGCTCTGTTACCCTCATTTTAAGAAGACCTTCACAATTTTTTGCTCCTCCACAAACTAGAAAACTGGAAATTGAATATAGATTCCATTGCTGGTTTATTCTCGCATATCAAATTATATCCCCATGCTTTATAATTTTGGCTAAAATTAAATTATTGAAATGTTTTTCTTAGCTGGGCGGTTGTAGCGCACACCTTTAATCCCAGCACTTGGGAGGCAGAGGCAGGTGGAAATCTGTGAGTTCAGGCCAGCCTGGTCTACAGAGCGAGTTCCAGGACAGGCTCCAAAGCTACACAGAGAAACCCTGTCTCGAAAAACAAAAGAAAAAAAAGAAAAAACAGTTTTTCTTATCTACCTTAAGAGCAGTTTATAAGAACTGCAGAAGTTAGAAAAAACAATGGCAATGACATTAAAGCTGATTAACCAGCACTCTGAAGTCATCAGAGATTCTCTTAACTGATTTCTGAAGTAGTTTTATGGGTTAGAGAGATGGCTTAGCAGTTGGGACTGCTTGCTTCATAATCATGAGAACTAGAGTTTAGATCTCAGCACTCATGTAACCAGCCAGGCATCCCATAAATGCCTGTCACTCCATTTCTGAGGGATCCAACCTCCATACCCCCAAATGCATGTGCAGATAGATACACTTATGCAGACACATTAATAAATAAATAAACAAATAATCAAAACTAAATGATTGTATGTCGTATTGGTAATATTTATACTAGTGAGGATACTTCAAAAACTGTTTACTGAGCTATTATGTCAAGTTAGACTTGTATTTAATGGTTTGTGCATTCTATATTAAGAAGTTGGCAATATGTACTATTACATCTTTAAAGCTCATTTAGTCTCTCAGATTCATCGTTTGAAAAGTGCCTTCATCATGTGAGTTACAATAATATTTAGCTTTTAAAATTGTTATTATCTAAATAACACAGGGAAGCAGGCATTAAAGATATACATGTATAATCTGAGTCCTAATGAGGCTAAGGCGAGAAGATCACAAATTACAGGCCAGTTTTGGTCATGAAATGTTAAGGCTTTGTCTTCAAATAAACAGCGATCTTCTCTATCTAAACTTATATCCTAACATATATTGCTTTTAGGTGACAAAATCTTAGAGATTATTCAGTTATGAAGAAGCATGCATGCATAGACAACTTATTACTTCTGCCTTAAGGTCTGGTTTTAGGAAAGGCTTTAGTACCTGTGGTAATAATCACGTCTTAGTGCTGTCATGTGGAAAGTGGCAATTTCAACTTTCGAGAATAGTTTTGGATATTGTGGTATATGCATGCCACCAGCTATGTAGGAGCCTGAGGCAGGAGTATTGCAAGTGAGCTCAGGCTCATAGGTGTCTCAAAGAAGGCTAGAAGCTATGTGAATAACATCATTTTAATACTTACACATTGTATGATTCTAAGAGAGCCAATGGAAATGTTATGTTTCAGAAGTAGTAGTGTCTTTGATACTTTTACCTCATTTTCAAATTTTAATATTTTTCTGTTAGTGTTTCTTTTTATTTTATCTTGTTTCCAGTGCTGGCAGTTGACCCTTGAGCCTTGTGCATGCTAGGCAACTACTCTGCTACTCAGCTGCATTCTCTGTTGGTGCCACTTCTTTAGGGCATCGCAGCATTCCAGCTTTGTTAATAAGTTCATGAAAGTTAGACAGCTTTGAAAATTGAGGACAACTGGGTATCATTGGCTTACCAGTTATGAGGAGTGTCAGAGTGGCTCCAATAGGCCTCTGTGAGTCTCCTATGCTCTGACTGGACATGAACACACATCCTGACCAAGACACCTGGGTCATGAGAGAAGCCTTTCAAGAAACATATAGTGATCCTTTCTTTCTTTCTTTTTTTTCTTTTTTCTTTTTTCTGTTTGGTTTTTTGAGACAGGGTTTCTCTGTAGCATTGGGGCTTGTCCTGGAACTCACTTTGTAGACCAGGCTGTCTTCAAATTCACAGAGATCCACCTGCCCTGCCTCTGCCTCCTGAGTGCTGGGATTAAAGGCCTGTGCCACCACCACTCAGCAAGAAACACATATTGGTCCTTTCTTAAAGTACAGTTTTAATACACTAAAATGCCTTCCCTATTTGTGCACCTTTAACTATTTAAAGGAGCAGCTATAAAAGCATATATTCTTACATAACACTGAAGAAAAGATTTACTTGTTTTTTCTTTCTTTGTTGCTTTATTTTGTTGGTTTTGTTGTTGTTGTTGCTACAGACTGAACCTAGGACCTTGGGCATGCTAGATATTCACTTTATCATCAAATTTTGTGTCTAGCTCTCTCTTGCCTCTGACTTCTTGAGTATGTTTCCCAATTGTGTTTGAGTGCACATGTTTATTTTATAATCGAAAGTAAGTGGGATTTATAATACATTTAAGTGATTTATTGTTGGAACCAGTATTTAAAGGCACAGGAAGCTAAAGAGGTTCACTAAAGTAATGATAGATAATATTGTAGACTTAGCAAGTATATCAACTGTACTGGTACAGGACTACAAATGCCCTCATGTTTTAAGTGAAGCCCTGTCTATGGGCATATAAAATAATGATGCATTTTTTTCTTTCATATTCATACAAAACAAGCCATGAATTTGAGAAGTGAGAAAGACATAGGAAGAATTGGAGGAAGGGTTGTGGGGGATGATGAAAATACAATACTTATTAAATTCTCAAAATTAATAAGGGATGCTGTATAAAATGTAAAACTATCAGAAGCCTCTTTGGAAAGCATCTTTTATCACATGTACAGTGTGGTTGTATAAATTCGGCATATATATCCTGTTACTGCAACAGGTGCAAAAATGTTGATGTAAATTGAAAGACTGTTTATCAATCTTTCCGTTTGTAGTTCCTGTGGAAGACCCACTTAGGGAGCTTGCTGAGTACATGGATTCCAGTCGAGATGAGGTCTGGGAAAAGACCTCTTGCAACAAACAAGTTACATTTTTGGTATACCGGGAAGGAGATCAATTGAATTTCTTTCGTGTAGTAGACAGGGGAGATGGCACTTTAACACCGTTGTCTGAATCTTTAAGGTAAATAGGTTTCATTTGCACGTTTCACTTAGAAACGGATACCGTACAGCATACTTCAGGAGCCTTTGTATGCTCTTTGGGTTATTTAGGTAGCTGTAATGTATTAACAAGGCCAGGTAAGTTCCATGGGCTCTCCACCCCTTTCCTTGATAAGTTATTCTGAAATCATCTTTCATGGTATTCATACTTAAAAAGGAATTCCTATATATTAATTTTCTTTACATGGTAGTTTTTAAGTAAAAATGGTTTGTTTCCATTTATTTGTGAAACTCTAAGATGCCTGCTAGAATATAATATTGTGATAACAGCATATTATTATATAATCATGACATAGCAGAAAGGATTAATCCCAAAGTTTGGTATCATTTTTAACTGTGCTACTTAAAAATGGGTAAATCTCTTTTTTATTTCATTACTACATAGGAGGAAATAAACTGTATATTACTATTAAAAACAGAAGAAAAACACTATTGATTGCTTAAGTAGGCAGTAGAAAATGAAAGAATTGGGACAGGATAGCTTCTGTGCATTTCAACTTACTTTGAGTCACTCCTTTCACTTTCATTTTCATCTTTAATTACAATATTTATTTGTGTGTATGTGTCTTGGCATGATTATACCATGATGCATTTGGAAGTCAGGACATCTTAGAGAGATTCTCTCTTTTCACCCTGTTGGTCCTGAGGAGTAAACTCATGTGATAAGGATTGGCAGCAAGCGCCTTGACTGGTTGAACCGTCTCCTCAGCTCTCTTTTCAACTTTTAAGTCATTAAACATAACTGAATGTTTATAGCCAGTACTAGTTAATATAGAAGCACTGGTGTGAGAGAGAGAATCTCCACCTTCATTGAACATTTATCTAGTATCCATAGTCCTGGTGCTGTAATGTTACAGAAGGATATGATCTCCCGGATCAGATGTGTTGGCCTTCATGTCACCCGAAATGCAGTCAGAGATGGCCTGTGAGAATCGATATTAAATGAGGAGAAAGGCTTTGCTAAACAGACAAAGGAAGAAAAGATACCACAGGTAACTAAAGTGAGGCTCACAAAAAGATGAAAATCTAGTGCTAAAATCATTCAAAAGAAAACCCAGCTTGTGATCTGGAGAGCAGTGTCTTGGGGTGCGACATCTAAGTGCAGTATGACTAGTGCTTTGTTCGGGGTGTCACCTCCATCCCCCACCCTCGTGCCTTACACTCATGGTGATGGCAGTGTGTGTTCTGTAGTTTGTTATGGGGAAGACCCTGCTTTCATGGTCATATTCACATTGTGATGTAATTCATTGCCTTTCACTTAGGTGATTGAGAGAACTGAGTTTTTCTGGCTGCTAGTTGGCTAGGGGCTTTTCTCAGTTCCTTTTAGATGAACTCAGACTGAAGTGATTTGGGACCTAAGTTACATTGTCAGAATCCCTTTACTCTTACCATGTTAAGTTGGCCAGACCACTCAGATCAGGTCATACCCACACTCAAGGACAGTATGTAGTGATTATAAATACCAGAGGTGGAGAGCCATACAATCTCCTCTAAGATTCTGCTCAGAGTGTGTGGGATAGAGTGTTTTATTTGTGTGTGTGTGTGTGTGTGTGTGTGTGTGTGCTACACATACATGCATGTGAATGTATTTGGACGTCAATGGAACTTGCAGGGGCAGGTTCTATCTTTCTACCACATAGGTCACAGAGATGGAGCTCAGGTTGTTAGTCCAACACAAAAGTACCTTTATCACCAAGCCATGTTGCTGGCCTATAATTTCAGTTTGTGTTTACCGCTGAACCCAAATATTGTCATAAAGTTCATGAGGTTAAGGTGTACTTTCTGTACAGATCACCAAAAATAGTGAGAAAAAACATGATTGAGTGTTGACCGAGGTTTCTGTCCTGCCCAGTCCCACAGTCATTCAGTCCCAAAGAAACACACAGAGGTCTACATTAATCATAAACTGATTGGCCTATTAGCTCAGGCTTCTTATTAACTCTTTTCTTTCATCTTATATTAGCTCATTATTCTTGTCTGTGTTAGCCACATGGCTCAGTACCTTTCAGTGAGGCATTCTCATCTTGCTTGCTCAGTGTTTGGCTTCCTCTGTATTGACTGCAAACTGACTCTTTCCTCTTCACAGAATTCTCCTGTTCTCATTGCTCCACCTCTACTTCCTGCCTGGTTGCTCCACCTATACTTCCTGCCTGGGTACTGACCAATCAGTGTTTATTAAAAATAATACAAGTGACAGGATAAACGTCCATTGTCCCACAGCAATTGAATGATCATTATGGTTTGAATTTGATAAGTCCCCAAAGCGTCCTGTTTGGAGGCCTTGTTGTCAGTTGATAGGCTTTTGGGAAGTGATTGAATCTTTAGCACTCAGACATAATTAATAAATTTGTCCCATGATGGGTTTATGATAGCATATTGGGAGGTGGGGCCTAGTTGAGGAAATGAATATGAGGGGTATGCCCTGGAAACCATAATTCTGGCTGTGTTGTTTTTCTCTTAAAAATCTTTATTATTTATTTGTGTGCATATATACGTGTGTAGAATATGGATGTCAGATGATAGCTTTCAGGAGTTGGTTCTCTCCCCTTATGGGTTCTGGGGATTGAACTCAGGGTGTCAGGCTGTAGTGATAGGGGAGCGGGCCTGTTTTTCGTCCAGCCCAGGTCCCGCACGGCTAGCTTATACCCCAAAATAACAACACACAAATTGTATTCATT
>LOJH01045961.1:0-12442 GCA_001685095.1 Ellobius talpinus
ACCTTTGGAAGAGCAGGCAATGCTCTTAACCTCTGAGCCATCTCTCCAGCCTAAGAGGATTGTTCTTTTTTACATATTATTGATTGTTGCGAGAATCAGCCTTATCAAGTCTCCTTAAAGGGCCAGCTGGACAAGATCTAGCCATGGAAAAGTGGGAGGATAGACCGTAGGAGTCAGAGGGGTTGGGGGACACCAGGAGAACATAGCCCACTGAATCAATTAAGCAAGGCTCCTATGGGCTCACAGAGAATGAAGCCACAAGCACAGGGCCTGCATGGGTCTGAACCAGATCCTCTGTGTATCTGCTATGGCTGTTAGCTTGGTGTTTTTGTGGGACTCCTAACAGTGGGAGCAGGTGTGCCTCTAACTCTTTTGCCAGCTTTTTGGACTCTTTTCCTCCCATTGGGTTGCTTTGTCCAGCCTCGATAAGAGGGCTTTTGCCATATCTTTTTGCATCTGTTTTCTCATGTTTGGTGTTGTCTCTTGGAGACATGCTCTTTCTGAAGGGAAACAGAGGAGGAATGGATCTTGGGGAGAGGGGAGGTTGTGGCGGAAAGCTTGGAGGAGTGGAGGGAGAGAAACTGTAGTCATGATGTATTGTATGAGAGAAGAATCTATTTTCAATTAAAAGAAAAACAGCTGAAGACAGAGTCCTAAACTGCTGTCTACTGTAGCCATTTGAGTTGGAATAGGTAAGACAAGTGAAGCTCTGTTCCGGAGAGAATTGCCCAAACTACAAAACTGTGGGGGCATAAGTTGTCTTGTCACTAACTTTCTATGTAGTTAACTATTTAGGAACAGGAAACAGAACTTTCACAAATTAAGTACAACAGAGATAGGAGGCAGGGAAGGGTAGACGGACCCATCTTGATTCAAGTGATCAGCAGCCTTTCTTTGCTCTACCGTCACATAGTGTTTTGCATGCCAGAGGGCAGCAAAACTAGCTGTGTTTCCACCACAGGATGGTGTTTGCCTAGCCAAGCAGAGTCCTGATAAGAGCAAGAATGGAATACACACAATTATATTTTCTCCAGAGTCTTGTCTGTGCCTTACATGGTCCAAGTCCGCTTTACAATAGGTAGTGTTCAGGATCCAGGTTTGTGGGATCTCTACTGTAGCCTGAGTGCCAAAAATAGCTTGGGGTAAGGTTTAAGCTGACCACTTGGAGAAAATGGACCTGTCTGTAGTCATTCAAGATTCTGTAAGCAACCACTAATAAAACTCATTTTACTCAGATAAAACTTGAATAAGTCATTCTTTAGGTTTCCTCCAAGTCATCTAAGCTTGGGGGGAAATATTAACTTTACATTCCCTCAAAAATGTCACCTAAAAGAAGAGATTTAGAAAATGCTGGAGTCCCCTAAACTCCAATAGTTGACTCTTGATTACCTTAAGTCAGAAATGACAGTGCTCTTCTTGTTTATGAGTAGAGTAGTTGTGTCCCTGTCTGGCCCAAAAGGCACGAGAGCAAGCTTTTGGGGACGTGCACTGTTGTTTTTAAACTAAATCTCAGTCTTATGATTCTGCCAATAAAGACTCAGGAGTCAGATGTTGGGGTGAAAACATGCTAGCTCAGAAAGGCAGAGGAGCAACCAGTTGACCTTCTTCCTTAGCTGGCATCTCAGAAAGAGCTTCCTTTCTGCCATCCCAAAACAAAAAGATCACCAGACTCAAAATCCCTCCTCCCTACTTCCTGTGAATTTCTTTAGTTGTTTTCCAGACTCCACATAACTCTCTATGGCTACTTCATGCCAACCAGTTGCTGACTCCGCCTCTTGACCCAAGGTTGATTTTATTTAATTAATTAATGCAAACTCAGGGCCCACAGTGTGATCAAATATCCTACAACAGAACATGGCCAGTATTTCCTTATTTTTGAAAAGAATGTTCAGGGGATGATGGAAGCATAATTGTGACACATGCTATCCCATTGACTATGTAAGGTAGGGAGGAGTCTCACATTCCCATGGGCATCCTCCATGGCACTCTGTGCTCAAAAATGATAGCCTTCCCAGATAGAGGAGAACCAACTGTTCTCCAAAAGAATTCATGAGTATCTGTGCTCCCTGCTAGAACCCACAAATAAACTTCCAAAGAAATAACCATTATTTTCTTTCTTTGAATATTATTTGAAAACATAGTTTCTAAATAGCATCAATCATCATAAAGGAGCAAACCTGAAGACAGACATCAGCATGTTGGAGTGTCCAAATACTCGTGATTGGACCATTCTGAGTCTGTAATTTAATCAATTTTACAGCAGATACACCTTTAGATAAATAGTATTTCAGGTGGTAAGTTTCTTTGGTTGGTTGGTTGGTATTCGTTTTTTGGTGGGGGAAGTTCAAGTCACAGTCTCACTGTGCAGCTCTGGCTGCCCTAGAACTCATTATGTTTACCAGTGTGACTTAGAACTCACAGAGATCTACCTGCCTCTGCTTCCCAAATGCTGGTATTAAAGGCATTTACCACCATGCACCAGGTTATTCAGGTAATAAGTTATATGAAGCAGAAAACAAGGTCAATACTGAGGAAGGTACTATTTTATACGGAGTGGTTAAAAAAGATATCACTGACGTTATTTGACTGGAAGGAAGGTAGGAAGACAGTCATGTAAAATGTTGGGGGATGTATTAATGTCCTAGCTAGTCTTATGTCAGCTTGACATTCAAACTAGAGTTATTGGAAAGGAGGGAACCTCAGTTAAGAAAATGCCTCCATAAGATCTTGCTATAATGCATTTTTAAAATTAGTGATGAATGGAGGGGAGCCCAGCCCATTGTAAGTGGTGCTATCCCTGGTGGTCCTGGGTTCTATGAGAAAGCAGGCTGAGCCTGGTGATAGTGCATGCGTCTAATCCGCACACTCACGAGACAGAGACAGGATGATCTCTACAAGTTTGAGGCCAGCCTGGTGTGCAGAGAGAGTTCCAGGACAGCCAGAGCTACACAGAGAAACCTTATCTTGAAAATAAACAAGCAACCAAAAAAAAAGCCAGAAAGAAAAAATCAGGCTGAGCAAGGCATGAGAAGCAAGTCAGTAAGCAGCACTCTTTCATGGCCTCTGCATTAGCTTCTGTCTCCAGTTTATTGCCCTGTTTGACTTCCTGTCCTGACTCCTTCGATAATGAACAGTCATGTGGAAGAGTAAGCCAAATAAAGCCTTTCCTCCCCAACTTGGTTTTGGTCATGGTGTTTGGTCACAGCAATAGAAACCCTAACAAAGACATGGCCCCAAGGTAGATGTACACCTTGTAGTTTCAAAGTTTAGCAGGGAGGCCAAAGTGAGTGGAACAGAATGCAAGGTGTATACGAGGGTGGGGAGTAGATGATAGAGAGAAAACAGTGATGTCTATTTGTGTAGGTTCTTTTGAATTATACTAAAGACTATAGACGTGTGTTCATCTGTTTCACTAGTCCAAGTTCTCACAGAGATGTTGGGTAAGACGATCAGGTAGGAGACAGTGACTGTTGATTATCTTTAATATGAGATATTTCTATAAAGGAAACTAAAGAAATAGGATAACCAGAACGAGACATAGGATCAAAGAATTTTAAGTTTGGTGGACATAACAGCAAATCTGTGCGGTGACAAAGGCTAAAGGTATTGATGCTGCAGGAGAGAAGAATTTCAGCCACTCAGACCCTGGTAGTTCCTCCATGCTTACATCTTATCAAATCATGAAAGTGAGAGAACCCTAAAGATCATCTTATCCAGCCTTCTTGTTAGTTTGTTCAAAACTGAAACACAGAAAAGCTACACTTGACCAAAGCTGTACAACTGGTGGGAGATTCAGTTTCCCCTTTGTACCTCACCATGTTTTCCTAATGTAGTTTTTATTAAATATTTTATTTAATATTCATATATGAACATAGTTTTTTGAATCCAGACCATCCATATCCTCTCCTCACCGTAGTCTTTTTTAACAATTTAATTATCCATTAATCTCCACTTAGATCACGTTTAAATGTAGTATCCAGTGCATTAAATACATTCAGACCACTGTACAAGCATCACTACCTGTTCCCCAAACACAAACTTTGTGTTCATTAAATAACAACTCCCATCCCTTAGCCACCCAATCTGTACCCACTGACTTGCATTTTACCTTGATGTTCCATGAATTTGACCGTTCCAGGTCCCACATACAGTAAAATCATAGAAAAATTAGTGTCTGGGCTATTTTCATCTGACACATTGTTTTCAAGATGAACATCATAAAACTGTACAATACAAAGTATACATTTCATATGCAAAACTATGAAAGTTTAACCTTGTAATCAAGGGGCAGAGGTATTACCAGTAATATGCACAAAGCAAGCTCCTCTGGCTGGCATCATTTCTTAGTGTAGTCTGTTAGAGGGAAGAGAGAAGGGATGTTAGCTTTTCATCCTGGTACTCTCATGCCTCCTGTTGGGAAGCAAAGGAATTGACTCTCTCCTAATCACTGTTAAAAAGCAAGGAGCAATTCACAAAATTCAAGTAACTCCGAACCAAGGAGGCACGTCAAGATGAAATTTCACATAGTTATTTGTGATCCAAATTGCCTAGCAGGTGATGTGCATCTGAGATTCAAACACTCAGAAGGTGGGCAGGATTACTTGAGCCTGAGAAATTGATACGGCTGCGGAGTATCCACCAGAGATGACTGATTGGGCATGGGTTTAAGCAATAGAAAGTCTTTATTAGCTGGCTGGTGACTTCGCTGAGTATTCAGGATCCCAGTGTAGCCCTGAGCCTTTCTCAGGGGTGAACTTTTAAACACAGAAACCATAACCTGGGTTGATATACTTCGGTTAACAAGAACAGATAGTCAGAAGCAGAGCTGCAGAAGACAAAAAGCAAGATTAGTACAGTTAAAGACTCCCCCAGAAGTATAGATTTTGATGGAGGTCTTTCTTAGTTTTGACAGGTGGTGCTGTCCACATGCTGAGTTTTATGGCCTGAATGGTTCTTCCACCATGGAGTCAGTTATGCTAAGGTCTGGGGCCTGTTATGTTCTGTATGAGTCAAATTGTGCATTCATCTGGGGGCAGAGTGATATGTTGTCCTTTTAGCATTTAAAGTGTAACAGAATTTATTCTCTGCTTATAGGTGTTTGAGCAAGCAGAGTCCTATAGTAGGAGACAGGAGTAAAAGGATTACTGGCCCAGCCATGGCTCTAAGTACAGTGTTTAACCAGGAGAACAAAGATGGGTGCCAGTTGTTAGATTCTTGACATCTTTTCCTTTCTGAAGGTTATTTTGTTCATAGCTATTTTTTTTAAATTATCCCTGACTGATTGGTATAGAAGCAACAAGTTTCTCCCAGTGCCAGACAGAGACTTTTTTACTCATAAAGTAAAATTCTGAACAGCCTCAGCTAAGGAATCCAATGGGGCTTCCAGATAGGAAGCAGAATTTTCAATATGGCCAAGGTCTATAGTTACTTTAGTATTGAGTTCCTTAAAGTTTTTAGCCCCTGTAAGCAGGGCTGAAATTTCAAATGCAGCAGAGCCCGATACCTGCCTCCACCATCAGGGGAATGAGGAGGGTGATGGCTCATCTCACATGGGAAAGCCCAGACTCTAGGTGAGCCCTGACTTCTATTTCATTATAGGTGAACACCTGTGGCATAACACACATGAGGATACAATGGAGTGAGTTTTCTTTCTGTGAGTAACAATTCAGAAGATGCACCCTTGGCTAAGCCATTAGTGCAAGCAAGCCAGACAGTCTCTTAGGCCTGGAAATACATTATACTGCCATTTCTGGGATTAACCAGCTGTGTGTGGCTACAGGAATCTGCATGGGGGAACTATCTTGGGTGACATTAAACAGGTACCCTTCCCCTGAAGGTCCTTGTGCTGGCTAGTCTTGTTATCTTGACACACAAAGTAGAGTTATCTGAAAGGAGGGAACTTCAATTAAAACAATGCCTCCATAAGATCTGGTTGTAAGGCATTTTCTTAATTAGTGGTTGATGGGGGGTGTCCAGTCCATTGTAGATTGTGCCTTCCCTGGGCTGGTGGTCCTAGGTTCTATAAGAAAGCAGGCTGAGCAAGACAGGGGAAGTAAGCCTGTAAGCAGCACCCTTCCATTGCCTCTGCATCAACTTCTGCCTCCAGGTTCCTGCCCTACTTGAGTTCCTGTCCTAACTTCCTTCCTTCAATGATGAACAGTGATGTAGAAGTGTAAGCTAAATAAACCCTTTACTCTCCAACTTGCATTCTGGTCATGGTGTTTCCTTGCAGCTATAAAAACCCTAGGACTGTCTGTCAGGGTGATCTTAGGTTGAGCCCATTTACAGCTGTGAGGGTCAGAAGTGAAGCGTGTTGTTTGATTAGTTCCAGTTCCAACATAAGATGGGGTCCAGGCACAGCCAGCAGTCCTGACCTATGTTGAGTTGAGTACGGTTAATAAAATGAGACTCTTTCTAGCATCCTGAACACTAACGGCCTGGCCTCCGCTGCCTCCTGGACCTTTATCTTTGAGGTTACCAAAAGCATTCCTGGAGAAATTGTAGTTTTGGAGGTAGGTCTCATATTTCAGAGGTATCATGATGGGTCATTTTGGGCCAATGGGCACAATGACTGTGTGCAGGTTTCCTTGGGACCCAGACCACTCAGGTATAACCTGAACTAGGTTCTACTAGCTTTCCAATAATGATTTTTGGCTTCCTGCCAGACCATAACCTTTATGGATATGGAATTGCATTGCTGGTGCCCACAGTTAAGTACTATGAAGGAATCAGTGTGCCCCCAGGATGATTAGGATTTGTAACCTCGTGGATCACAATGGCATTTACCTGGTTTCTGGCAGCTCAGGGGAGAATCAGCTGAGCAGGCATAGCACTGGATAGATCAAGCCCCTTCTTGTCACCTGTGAACCCACTGCACAGGGGCATGTTCCTCCCTAGAGTGAACAAGCTATCCCCCCGTAGCCTCTGAATGTAATATTTTATAGAAATCTACCTAGAAGGTAGGTTGTGCCTCATTGGATAGATTGGTTATGAACTTCATGCGCTCCCCAGTTCCCATCTAATTCTCATATCCAAGGTCAATAGGACAGCCTGAGCTCATGGTAACAACTCATTCTATAGCCTTCTTCAGCTGGTGGTATTCTCTCTCTCTCTCTCTCTCTGACTTTTTAAAAAATTTATTCATTTATTTATTAAGTCTACAGTGTTCTGCCTGCAGGCCAGAAGAGGGCACCAAAGCTCAGTATGGTTGTAAGCCACCATGTGGTTGCTGGGAATTAAACCTGGGTCCTCTGGAAGAGCAGACAGTGTTCTTAACCTCTGAGCCATCTCTTCAGCCCTCAGATTGTGATTCTCTTTACCCATATAGGGTCACCAGGTTGAAATTTGTAGGCAGGCTCAGACACGGCCAAGAATACAGACTCTTGAAGTTTCTGATGGATAGCCCTCTGGGTCTGTTGCAGGGTCTGCAAAGAAGGAATGGTTAGCAGTTTTTATCTTAAGAACTTCTCAATACAGGGTGCATCTGTCCCTTAGGAGGGTAAAAGGTAGGAGGTTGGCTCAATTTTTGCTGGTCTCAAGGATACATTTTAAAGGTGTTTGCCCCACCACCACCCTTTTTAACCTGCCCTGAGTATTGTAGGCACAATGTAGTTGATAATCAACATTTAGGACCATTGCCAAATTTATGCAAACTCTGGCTGTTGAAGTCCTCACCACTGTCAGACCCTAGGGAGGGGAAACCCAAACCTAGAAATAATATCTGAGTTTGAGTAACAGCAGTTTTAGTTGCTCCCAATTGGAGTTTGGCGGCCATCTTTCTTCTGATAATGACAGGGTGTACTGGTCTCTCGTCCGGCAAGAACCATCACCCATTTGTCTCCTATTTGGCATTTTTCCTTTTTGTCTACTTGATTTCTTTACATGGACTGGGCTCTGGAGCCCAATTCAGGCTTAGGCAGGGTAACTAAGATCTGGAGAGGTCCTACTGCTTCTAGGGATGACTTCCTGGTGGCTAAGTCTGCTGTCCTGTCCCTCTGGAGATTCCCCTTCTTTGTTTCCTTTCTGGCTGAGGTGATGATCCCCCTCTATATATATATAGTGAGCACCCAGAGACATGGGCCATGGCAAATGCATACCGGCTATCCATGTATACAGTAATAGCTTTCCCCCAACAAAGTTCCCGGGTTAACTCCAGAAGCTCAGCCTTTTGTGTTGAAGTCCCTCACCTGAGGGACTGAGCCCATGTCATCCCAGGTGACAGCTGAGGTCCCTGAATAGCTGATTTCATCTTGAACAAAACTGTTCCCACCAGTGTATAATACCACTTCCATTTCCGGTACGTTAGGTCAGGTCTCATGAATTGGGCCATTTCAGATATTTTCAGGCAAAGCAGCAACCAAAAGTGTGGAGAGAGGTCAGAGGGTCCACACCCTGGAACAGAGCAAAGCAGAGGATTCAGCAGCTGCAGCTGTAGGGGCGGCGGCAGCAGCAGCTATGGGGCAACAGCAGCAGCTGGAGGGGCAGCAGCACCGGGGCAGCGGCCCAGCCTGAAATGGAAGCTGAGTGAGTTATCGTTCATTGCAGCCATGAGCACTTTCGAATTGTCACACCTGCCAGGACAAGCTGAGCTTCAAGTTCCTGCTGGCATGAGACAGAGGGAATGGGGCATCTCCCTTGACAAGCATGGGTGCCAGAGGACCTATCCATATCTATTGCACCACCAAGAAATTATAACCCTGCTGTGCCCTCACCTGGTTGGTGGAGTCTGAAGAGCCTAACTTTCCCTCCAAGGGAGAGGCTCTGGTGGATCATCAAGCAGTAAGTTGACTGGACTGATGGCTGAAGATTTACAGAATAGGATAAGAGTCTGGCCCCAGGAGATGGGGTCAGATAATGTGTTATTTGAGTGTTATACATCCACCTTTCTGGGATTCACCTTAAGAGGGCTGCTACAGAGTGTGGAATGGTTAGGGACAGTTCCTGGCCCAAAGTCAGTGTGTCAGTTTGTATTCGTATGTCTACAGAGGCAACTGCCTGCAAACAAGCGTGCTATCCAGCAGAAACAAGATCAAGTGTTTTTCTGAAGCAGTTGCCTAAGACCCCAGAAGAACAGCTAGAGGACCCCAAAGACACATGACCCCGGGGAGACGTGACCCCAGAGATGCTGAATTCCATCTAGGGTTTGGGCTCCACTTCGGGCAGTTTAGAGACTGGAGTTCTCTGGGCTCTTCCCCCACTGAGCATGGCTTAGGTCTCAGACTTAGCACGTCTGTATCTGAGCTCAGTGTCCCACAGAGCTGACCTGTGGGATCTCTGGGCCCAGCATGGTGTCACTCAAGTACTTAGTGAATAAAAATGAGGGTATAACAGCTTCTAGGTATGGTTGAGGAAAGGGGTTTCATTGTAGATATGAGGGAGGACAGCCAGAAGCATCTGGAAGGGTCCAGACTGAACAGGGCCATAGCGGGTAGAGGAGGTGGTAAGGGAGGAAGAGAGGGAGAAAGGCAAGAGAGGGGACCAGGAGTCAAATTTGGAGGCAGGAGGCCTAGAGAGCACACAGGAACCAAGAGGGTGCATAGCCAAAATGGCTGAGTTATATAGGAATCTGAAAGTGGGGGAAGGGAGGCCCAGGCCCTGTGTTGGTTTAGGGTAAGAGACTGGCAGGAGCCACAGGTACAGAGTGAAACTTGTCTCAGCTTTCCTTGAGACCTGACTCAGACTCAGAGGCCTTTGAGGGTAGAATACCATCTCTGTTAGCTCCTCAAAAGTCCTAGGGATTCTCTCAGTATCTGAGAATTTGGAATGGAGACAAGGAACTACATGGAAGAGCTGGTGGAGTTCATTCTTTTCACACTTTGGGGTTCCAAGGCACTTTGGAGCACTGTGAACCTGAGCATCACCTTGGTGGGATGAAGCAAACTCTCACACCTAGAACAATCCATTTTTTCCCCCACCGAAGACTCATTTATTCACTGGAACATATTACTATCACATTGCTCCAGAAAGAGATATCTTTAGAGAGTATTCTTGTAACATTTAAATCTCCAGATAAATTCTCTTTTAATCTCTGAAAAGGAGGTAGAGTTGTATGTAATGTTACGGGTTTTGTTAATTCCGCTGGGTGAAAATAAGACAACTACCACTATTCTGAGTCACTTTGATGCTAGCCTTAATAAACACCAACCAGGATGACAGACATTGGCAGGATCCATACCCATGATCCCCAGAATATGGCCTGGAATTACATTAGACAGGGACTTACAAAGGCAAGACCCATAAGACCTTCCCGCCTTTATCCAATCAGGAGCAAGCATACATCCTGAGCTACTTCCTGCCTTCATGTGGCCAAGCACATTCTGTGCAGTGGGGCCACCAAGCTTGCTTACAAAAGTGAAAACAAGAGGCTTGTTATTTTACATGAACAGCAGTTCCCAGTATTCCAGGACATTATCTGTCCTTGGGCAAGTGGGACTTAAAGGTTAAAGGCATTGTTATTTTCTAGATCTTGTGGTGGTATGAATGGGAATGGCCTCTATAGACGCATGTGTTTGAATTCTTGACTCATAGACAGTGGCACTATTACAAGGTGTGGCCCTGTTGGAGAAAGTGTGTCACTGTGGGGGCTTTGAGGTTTCATATACGCTCAAGCCATGCCCAGTGGGACATTCACTTCCAATGGAGAACTTAGCTACCTCTCAAGCACCATGTCTGCCTACACGTCTGCAGCCTGACATGATAATAAGGGACTAAACCGCTGAAACTGTTTCCCAGTTTCTAGAAGGCCAGACAATGCTGAGATAGTTAAAACACTGAAACCTGGTCTCCCATTCAAATCCCCATTTAGCAATTTCCACCCTTCTGTCTAGTCCCCATTGTGCAATAAGACACAAAGCAAACTCCCACATTCTCAGTTGCAGAAACTGTCGTCAAGCCACTGAAACACGTGGTATTTATTTATTCTTGATGGAGATGTGACTGCCCAGACTTGACAGATTGAACAGAAACATCCCACAGGACAGGACATGGGGATAGTTGAAATGCTGTAATACACTGAAGCTGACTTTTGATAGCCTTTGATGAAACAATTCTAACAAGAAAGGCAGGAGGTAGTTCCAGGACAGCCAGAGCTACATAGTGAGACTGTGTCTCAAAATAAATAAAAAAGTATCTGAGACTACAAAATCTTTCTTTTATCCAATAAATCATAATTTATAAGGGCATTGTCTATTCTGTTCACCACATGGATTCCCATGCCTGCAGAGGCCAGAAGAGAGCATCAGTCCCCTGGAACCAGAGTTACAGACAATTACGAGCCATCATATGGTTTGGAACTGAGTTCCACTCCTCTGGAAAAGCACAGTGCTCTTAAAGGCTGAGCCATCTCTCCAGCCCTGTTTTGTGATTTGTAAAGCTGAGCACCCAAAATTATACTTTCCATAATCATTTTCTATAATTCATTAAAACTGAGTATTGAACAAGTTCAGTAATTCATACCGGCCATATGCCAGTTCTTGCTGGCGTCTGGGGCTGACATCAGTTCAGTGCTCTGCTTGCCATTTCTAATGGTATACTGTAATTATATTTCAGCAAGAGAAAAGATGGGATAATTAACAAGTGATTATTTGCTGGAAACCTACTAGTAGCTCAGGATGTGGAAGGGCCTGTAGCCTTGCGGTATTATTGATCCTTAACAGAATCCACACTGCTACATATTCAACACTGTCTTCTTTGGGCATTGACACTATGATACTCCAATGCTGTGGAATAATCCTTCTGTACACTGTGAATATATCGGCTGAGCATTTGTAATTAATATAAGCTTTCATGTGTTTATTATGCTAAATAAAGACTCTTCAAGCTGGGCATGATTATATAATTGAAACCTGTAGTCCCAGAACTGAACAGCGAAATACAGAGGAGGTCAGCTGACTAGATGGCATCTCCCTCAGTCTTAAACTGAAGATGGAAAGAAGTGCTGTGAGATATTTGAGCTGTGTGAAGATGCTGCTGTGATTGGTGCAATAAGGAGAGATAGGCAGGACCTAAGTGTTCTCAGCTATTTGAGCTTCTTCTTTTGAGAATCCTCTGTTTAGATTTGTAGCCATCTGTTTATTTATATTTGGTTTTTCAAGACAGGGTTTCTCTGTGTAGGCATGGTGTGGTAGCACATGCCTTTTAATCCCAGCATTCTGAAGACAGAGGCAGGGGTGCCTGTGTTTGAGGACAGTTTGGTCTACACACTAAGTTCTAGGCCAGCTAGGATCACATACTAAGACCACGGCAAAAAATGAAAAACAAGAAAAAATAAAGAACTAAAACATTGCCATGCTTACTATGTACCTGGTATTGTTATTATTTTATTATTTTTCTAAATGTATTTATTTAATATGTATACATTGTTCTGCCTCCATGTAGAGAGCACCAGATTTCAATACAGATGGTTGTGAGCCATCATGTGGTTGCTGGGAATTGAACTCAGGAC
>LOJH01045962.1:0-10380 GCA_001685095.1 Ellobius talpinus
AGGGAGGGAGGGAGGAGAGAGCACACGCAAGAGCATTAAAACTGGGCACTTTAGAAAAGCATGTTTTCAAACCAGGTAAGACAGAACATGCTATAATTCTATGTAATTCTAGTTGCAAGCCAGCCTAGTTTACAAATCAAGTTCCAGGACAGCCAGGGCTACTTCATGAGATCCTGAGGCCAAAACAAAGCTGTTCAAGCTAGTCTTAATTTATTTGGTACAAAACAGTCTTGTAGAGTACACCATCAGAGATCTTTCAATCAAAGTGAAACATTGTTGATTCCAGCGCACACCTTTGATCCCAGCACCCTGGAAGCAGAGGCAAGCAGATCTCTATGAGTTCAAGGCAAGTCTGGTCTCCAGAGTGAGTTCCAGGACAGCCAAGGCTAAGTAAAAAAACCCTGTTTCAAAAAACAAACAAGTGGACCATCTTCACAAAGCATTTCTGTAGGTCCACAGTTAGTCTATAGCATGTACTGGAAGTGCAGCTATAAACTGGGTTTATATAACTGGGGTTTTAAAGTACTTTTTTTTCCTTTATCTAAAACCTGGTATCCCTTCAATGTCAGATTAAAATTTAAAGGTCCAGGCTAAGGATAAAGGTCTTTTAGTCTTCCTTGTATGGGTAGTGTTATGGTAAAAGTAAAACAATGCCTTTCCCGAGTGGCAGGAATGGCAGGCCATTAGGGCCAGCAGGTCCCAAGCAGGGAGCCATGTTGGTGAGAGACAGAGACCTATTAGGCATGCCATGCAGAGAAAGTAGGTATTTAGTGGGTTATGGAGGGGAAAGGGAAATGGGGGAAGGGGAGAAGTGAGAAGAGCAGAGATAGAGGCAGAGAGAGAGAGAAAGAGAAACGGGGAGGAAGGGGAAGGGGGAGAAGTGGGGAGTAGGAAAAGAGGCAGAAGCTGCTTCAGAGAGAGAGAGAGAAGGAGAGAGAGAGAGGAGAGAAAGGGAGGAGCTCAGGCTGGAAGTGGAAGGAAGATAGGAAGATCTGCTTGCCTAGGCAGAAAGGGGTGGGTAGGCAGAGCTTGTCTCTTAAAGGGACAGGGTAAACCGTTACAATTAGGACATTTTTTAAAATCTTTTTTGTTTGTCATTGTAGGCCTGTAGTTTCTAGCAATCTGTTGTGGTAGAAACAGCTGGAGGTTCTCTTTGGAACTCATTTTTGTAAATGTTCATTTAATACCTTCTCAGTTAGACACCTTTGTTCTTATGATCATAAGCTTTTTCTTATTAGGTAACTAAAAATGTATATCAGATGCTCATTCCTGATTTTTGTCTTAAACTGAAATTCAGCTTTATGCGTCTTCTCCCTAATCTGCTGATGTGTTTTGTTTTGTATGATACATAAAGGTAGATTCCTCCAGCTGAGTGCACTGGTGCATGCCTGTATCCCCGAGCTTGGGAGGTCTCAGAGGCAGGAGGATCAGGAATTCAGGGTTATCCTTGGCTACCTTAAAACAACAGCAAAAAGAGCACTCTGTGCATTTTTAGCCTGCTATCTTTTATCTTTAAGTAGACTGGGCTACAGGAGAAAACTTGGTAGTGAATACCTTATCTAGCCCGCAGAAAAGACTTCGGCAGACACAGGATCTCAACTACCACTCAGGAAAATGCTATGATTGGAACAAAAGAAGGAGGCAGGATTGAATCTCAATGGGAATCGGGCTCTCATATTCTATAAGGTTGGGTATTTTCAAATTTGGCTTAATAGTTTTGTTGTGGTAAATACTCAGAAGTTCAAATGCATATTTTTTCAAATAAGGTTACTTATATTTGGTAGAAAGCTAAATTTACAGGATTTTAGTATCTCTTTTTTTGATGTTGAAAATGACTAAGAACCATAAGAACCATAGTATACATAGTAAAAAAAACCCATGAAAATACTTAAAGTTCATAATCTATTACCATATTGGATGTCAGTTAGTATAATTCATATCTCCAGATACACTTGAATAATCTGTGCTTGATATACATGCCAATCTGATAGTTACTGAGCTCTAGTAGAGTGGTGTGCTAGCTGGATTTTGTTTCAGATGACTGCAGTTTGTGCTGTCTCTAGAGGCTGAGAAAGAAGCAGTTGATTGCCTGTGTTCAGCTGACAGTAGACTGTGTGCCATGGGCTGTCAATCATGCTTCCATTGTGGAAGGTTGTTTTCTTTAGATGTCTAAAACCATCTCTTACCTTCCTCCCTTTAGAATGGTGAGAGCATCATGGTGGAACTTGCGGCTGGGCCTTTCGGGAATGCTGAAAAGGTGGGGATGGTGTGGACAGCGCTGTCCTCACAGTGTCTGCCTGTCTGTTGCATAATTTTGCCTTCCTACTGTAACTCACTGGTCATGGGTGCATGTTAACATACTATAAAACTTATTTCTCACAAATATAGCCATTTTCTTAGTTATTCTAAATTATTAAATACCTATTGACTTGGGTTTCATCCTAGAATGATGGAAACTTTGTGGAAGCCACTGCTCAACCCTCAGCTCCCCATGAGAAAGTAAGGATTATTTTCAGATAAGTTCATTGGACTTTAAAATCATACCCTTGGAGAGGAAACTCTTTGGGTGGGAAAAATTTAGATTTACCAAAACAAAACAAGAAACATATCAAGGTCTAAGTCCTATTCTTGGTAAAAAAGAAAAGAAAAATTAAAGGGTTAGCTGTGGGGGGAGTGCATTAATACTGTTCATCCTCCATGTGTTGGATTTAATTTCCTAAAACTACATGTCTTAATTCTTTTAACTTTTTGTGCAGAATGCATATGTGTATTATGTATGTGTATGTTTATATGTTTATGTGATCTTATTCCAAGTTTCCTTTTAAATAATCAGTTTAAAAAAAACATTAAAACGACTACTACATTGTCAGTCTTCCCTTCCTAAGAAAGATTGGGAAGAGATTTATTGGCTCATTCTCTCTCTCCCTCTCTCATTCCCTCTCCTTCTGCCTCCCCGCCCTCCCCACTCCTCTCTTCTTTTCTTTCTTACAGTTGCCAGTACTTATCAGGGTGCCAAAGCTGATCTGTTACTCAGTAATGAGTGTATGTTTCATGCCCGTTTCAATATTGGGTTTTGGAGATATTATTGTACCAGGTGAGTGAATATAATAATTTTAGCAAAACCATACTTATGGTTTTAAGGGTCATAGTCACAGCATCTGGTAAAAGTTACAAGGCTCTGCATTTTTTTGACTGTCATTTGAACTGGGATCAATGACAAAGGTTAAAGAAAATGCCTTTTGTAGGGTAAAAGAGAAATCGCCGCTCAAAACAGCCAAAGTGAAATGTCTGCTAGCTGAAAAGTATCTTGAAACATCAAGGATCCATTTAACATCTTTTCCTGTAGAGCATATTTTGTGATCCTCTCCAAAAGCTGGATATAATAACAGTTGCTTTCCAAATTTTAGGAAGTGCTTTAGCGATGCCAGCAAGGTAGCTTTGAAGAAGAGGAGCAACGGAACCCTAGCTCACGTAGCTTTATAATTAAAGATAATTGATTACAAAATGGATCACAGTAGCCTGCAGATTGGGGGCAGACAGGGACCTGTTGGAAACCTAGAGAGAAGCATAGACAGGAGTGGCTGACTAGGCCAGGACACTAGATGTGATCTCTAGGCTAGATAAGGGGGAGCTATAGAGAGGAGGAGCAAGTGGCCTCACCTGAACAGACACTGAAGGTAGACATCTAAAAATATTTAATATGTACATTATGAGATATCTTCTTTGGTGATGTTCAACAAGTTTCTTCTAAAAAATGGGTATTGAGCTGTTTCCGCATATTTGCATGTACAAATGAGAGCTTATATTTTTGTTTATTTATTTATTTTTGGTTTTTCTAGACAGGGTTTCTCTGTAGTTTTGGAGACTGTCATGGAACTAGCTCTTGTAGACCAGGTTGGTCTCAAACTCACAAAGCTCCGCCTGCCTCTGCCTCCTGAGTGCTGGGATTAAAAGTGTGTGCCACTCCCACCTGGCTATTTCATTGTTTTTTAAAATTCTTAGTACTAGGGCTGGGCATCAGCAGTTAAGGGTCTTGTTCTTGCAGAGGACCCAGGTTCAATCCCAGGACCCACATGGTTACTCACAGCTCTGTAACTCCAGTTCCAGGGGTTAGAATACCTTCCTCTGATAGGCAGCAGGCACACATGGTGCTCACACATACATGCAGGAAAAGCATTCAAACTCATGAAAAAAATTGTTTTTAAATAAAATTACTTGCATTAAAACTTATAGGATTTGCTGAGGGAGGCAGAGACAGGTAGATATCTGTGAATTTAATGCCAGCCTGGTCTACAGAGCAAGTTCCTGGACAGCCAGGACTACACAGAGAAACTCTGTCTTGAAAAAGAAAAAACAAAACAAAACAAAAAACCCTTAAATCATTCTTCTAAATATCTTCTAAAATTATCTCTCTTTATGTATTTCCAATATATTTTAAACACATATGCATTTATTCATTTTTTAAAAATTGAAAAATGAAATTATCTATTTTATTACATATAACATATTTTCTAAATATGTGTACAGTGTTGAATGACAGTCTGATTGACATGCTACCTCACTTTTTTTGTCTGTCATGAGAACACTTGAAATCCACTCAGCAGGTTTCCAGAATAATATACTGCTATTAAGTACTATCAATGAGCTGTTTGATGAGTCTCTGGAATTTATTTCTATCTGAGTGAACTTTGTATCTTTTGGTCAGTATTTCCTTCCTCAAACATTCCTCACTCCCACCATTTTATTCTACTTCCATGAGTTCAACTCTTTGAAGTTTTACTTACAAATGAGATAATAAAGTACTTGTTTGTCCTTTATTCTTTTTCCATCCTGGGAATTGAACCCAGCATCTCACACATTCTAGACAAGAGCTCTACTACTGAGCCACTGAGAACCATCCACAACTCTTTATTTGTTTTGTTTTTTGAGACAGGGTTTCTCCATGTAACTTTGGAGCCTGTTGGAGATGACCTGCCTCTGCCTCCCGAGCACTGAGATAAAGGGTGCACCACACTGCCCAGCAGTATTTGTTTGTCTATGGCTGGCTATTTGTTGCTTAATAGAGTGTCCTCCAGATTTATCAGTGCTTTTACCACAAATGGACAGGATTTCCATATTCTCGCTTATTTCTGGTCTTCTCTTCCCCCAACGTGTGTGTGTGTGTGTGTGTGTGTGTGTGTGTGTGTGTGTGAGCGTGCGCACTTGGTGTGTGGAAGCCAGAGATTGATGTCCCTCACTCTCCACCTTTTTCATTCATTCATTTATTTTTTTTTCTTTCTTTTTTTGAGACAGGGTCTCTCTACACAACCCTAACTGTTGGGAAACTCATTCTGTAGACCAGGCTGGCCTTGAACTCACGGAGAGTTTCGTGCCTCTGCCTCCTGAGTGATTAAAGTTTGTGCACCACTACACTGGCTCTTTAAAATTTTTATTTTTATTTATTGTGCCTATGGGTGTTTTGCTTGCGTGTGTGTCTGTACCATGTGTGTGCAGTACCTGTGGAGGTCAGGAGAGAGTATCAGATTCCCTAGAACTGGTGTTACAGATGGCTGTGAGCCACTATGTGGATGCTGAACCCTAAGTACCCTGGAAGAGCAGCCAGTACTCATAACTGCTGAGCCATTTCTCCAACTCAGTCTTAATTTTTGAGATAGCATTTCTCACTGGACATGAAGCTCGCTGATTCAGTTAGCCTGGGCAGCCTTTGAGAGGCAGGGATTCACCTGTCTCCTTCCCCTGGTACTGAGGTGGCAAACATGCTGTCACATGTTGGCATGGGAATCCACACTCAGGACAATGAGATAGCCAGCCTTTTGTTCACTGAGCCATCCCTGCAGCCCAATTTCTTTTTTTCAAGGAGGAGTAATACTTGATTTTGTATATGTACTGCATCTTCTTTATCCATTCATTAGTAAGCACTGAGATTGACTTTACGTCTTGGCTGTTCTGAATATTGAACATGTCTTTTTTACCATACTAATTTCACTTCCTTTGGGTTTTTGCCCAGTAGTGGTATTGCTGAGTCACATCATAGAATTGTATGTTCAAGACAGTCTTTGCTGTGTAGCCCAAGCTGGACTCAATCTCATGATCCTCCTGTCTCTGTCTCCTAAGTCCTTAAATTACAAGCTTATGCCACCATGCATAGCCTGCTTTTAATTTTTTGTTATTTGTTGATAGGGCCTTGGGTGTACTAGGCAAATCCAAGAAATACTGATGTATTCTTTTTCCCATTTTCTCATTGGGTTGTTTTTCTTACTGTTGGCTTGTTTGGGATCCTTGCATGTGTTAGATATTAGCCCTTATCAGTTGTGTTTGCAGATATTCCCATTTCACAGGCTGTTTTCTCGTTCTATTGATTGCTTCCTTTGCTGAGTGGAAGATTTCGTGTAATCCCATTGTCTTTCAATATGTGCATATTAATGAAACATAAAAATATTTTCTCTCTAATATGGAATATTGAACAGCTATTAAAGGTCATGTTTTTCAAATACTGTTGAATGGCTTAGGGGAAATGTCTAAAGTGTGGTACCAAATTTTTTAAAATCAACATATGAAAGTTGGTTCATGTTTTACGATATTTTAATACTCTCGTAGTCTTAAAAAAGAGTGAAATTCAACCGGTATTGTTTCCCATTATAACAGTTGAACTTGTAATGTCATTACTGTTTTAAAAAAAATAATATGGATTTTCTTTTAGGCCTTTTGATTGCATATTGTAGAAGATTCGATGTTCAGACTGGTTCTTCTTCTATATACTACATTTCATCCACAATTGGTAAAATTTGTTTCTTTTTATTGTATTGCATTATATTGTATGGAGAAAAAGCCAAAGGGCTAAAAGTAATAGTCTATTTCCCTCTTTTTATGACTTTTACATGAAGTGTTATAGATCATGTGCATAATCCTAAGCAAAAGCTATAAAATAGTATTTAAATATTAAATTATGAAAGCAGATGTCAGGCTGTGGGAGTAACTCAATTGGTGGAGTGACTGCCCAGCATGCGTAGTTCCTTAGGTGTGGCCCCCGGCTCCACATAGACCAGTGTGACAGCATGTACCTGTAATGTCAACATTTGGCTAATAGAGGCAGGAGGACCAGGAATTAAGGATCATCCTCAGCAAAGCAGCCTGAGACCATTCTTGAATATGTGAGACCACGATTCAATAAATAAATACAGATAAGTAATTAAATAGTAAATGTTAAAGGCTCACACAGAAATATGTCTCCAAAAATAGTTACTAACAATATGAGCTTTGGTCTTAAAAGCTAAATTGTGGTGGGGAGCTAAGTGAAGAGACTCTGGCCAGCTAGAGCATGGTGAGCATGGCTCTGGCAGGCCTTGCCCTTCTTCCGATTCCTGCTTAAAAAACAAAACAACAACAACAACAACAAACGGTTATATTACGTTCCTAAAGTTAGCCCCCATGATCTGTTCCCTTATTTTGCCCACTTCCTCCTCCTGAGGCTGACTACCAATGTCCAGTTATCAAAGTATTGAATTCCAGCAATCAAAAGCCCCTTTTGGCTCACCTAATTAACATGTCCAAATCAAAATTAAACACCTCATACTAACACAGGGTTTTCCCATTTACCTTTATAAACCACTATTTGCCTTTGGGCCACATCTGTCTCCTCTTTATCCAGAGGCAGTCCTTCGTTCCTCTGGGGCAAATAAATCTTGGTGCTGAAGACTTGGCCTTGGGGGTCCAGAGCTGATACTTTTCCTTTCAATAAGTACCACTTTTTTTTCTTTTTCCTTTTTTTTTCTGAGACAGGATTTCTCTGTGTAGCCCTGGCTTTCCTGGAACTTACTCTGCTGACCAGACAGGCCTCGACCTCAGAGATCTGTCTTCTTTTGCTTCCCTAGTGCTGGGATTAAAGGTGTGTGCCACCACCATGTGGCTAAGTACCACTTAAAAATATGGAAATAAATTAAACAACAAGTCTAGTAAAACTTAGTAGAGCACTTGCTTTAGCAGTTATATGTAAACCAAAGCCCATTCAAATAACCTGTAAGGACAGTCCAATTACTTTATGATTTTAAACAGTGAAATGTTGGACTGAAGAGTCAACATAGCAGTTAAGAGGACATGTCACTCTTGCAGAGGACCCAGGTTCAAATCCCAGCTTCTACTTGGTGTCTCACAGTTGTTTGTAACTTCATTCCCGGGTATCTGACTCCTGTTTCTGACCTCTGAGGGCACCATGCATGCACATGGTGCACATACTGGCGTGCAGGCAAACACTCATGCACCTGTATTAGTAAAATAAATCTGAGCGTAATGCACACACCTTCAGTCCCAGTTCTCAGAGGTAGAAGCAGGTGAATCTCTTGTGTTTGAGGCCAGCCTGATCTACAGAGTGAGTTCCAGGACACCTTGGGCTACACAGAGAAACCCTATCTCCGATCCCTGACTGCACCCCCCCAAAAAACATCCAGGGATAATTCAAACCAGGAAAAGTGGTGCACACTTGTAAGTCTAGTGCTCCAGAAGATCAGAAGTTTAAGATCATTCTTAAACTTGACTGTGTATCTAGCCTGTCTCAGAAACAAAGAAGTAGGGCAATCATACTATATAACTTACGTCACAAGATTTTAGAGACTTCAAATTAAAAGTTGAGGTTCTACCAGGAGCAAACCTTTAATTCCAGCACTCGGGAAGCCTAGGCAGGTGGATCTCAGTGAGTTTGAGGCCAGCCTGGTCTACAGAACAAGTTCTAGGACAGGCAGGGCTATGTAGTGAGAACCTGTCTTTAAAAAAGTTGAGGTTTTCTATATGTTTATTAAAATGCCTGGAACACATTGCATCTAAAATGTTTATTACTTGATCTTTTTTTATCATAGTGCATAGATTACCACAAATTCATATAAATGGATCACTTAACAAATGCAGCATAAACAAAAGTAACACCTTTCCACAGTTAAAGTAATATTCCACAGCATAAACAAATGTAACACACCTTTACATTGTTAAAGCAGTTTCCACAACAGTACTGGTCAACATGATGGAGTCAAGAACGCTCATCAAAAGGCAGTGATAGGAGTATTTGTCAGTTCTGCTGTGTGACTGTGGGCCACTCACTCAACCTCCTGATCTTCCATCATCTCAGCTTTATATTATGTAGCCAGACTGCATTGCCTGTAAAGGTCTTTGCAGCTTCAGCAGTCTGAGATTATGCATTCATATAATATCCCGGATCAGTAGGAAATGTCCAAATAATGTTTGGTATGTACTTGTTAAGGAAGTCTGCAGTCTGTAAGATTTGGTTTCTTTCTAATTATATGTATATGTGTGCCTCTGGTGAGTGCAGTGCCCAAATAGGCCAGAGACATCAGACCCACTTGGAGCTGAAGTGACAGGCAACTGTAAGAGCCCAGTACCCATGGCACGGGGCTCATCTGCCTCTACCACCAATGCTAGTGCCTGCAGCCCTTCTAACTGCAGGAGCCTGCACTCACCGTCACAAATCCACACATAGACACAGATAGAAATACATAAGGAAAAATAGGACTTGTTTAAAGATATTGTCAGAAATATTTGAAAACTAGTATTTTAATGGGGAAGGAAGAACACACTCCTGGAAGCATGTAAAACTGACTTGCTTCTGTTTCCCACAGCCTATGCCATTGGCATGATAATTACATTTGTTGTCCTTGTGCTGATGAAGAAGGGACAACCTGCTCTCCTCTATTTAGTACCTTGTACACTTATTACTGCCTCAACCATTGCTTGGAGTCGTAAGGAGATGAAAAAGTTCTGGAAAGGTAGCAACTATCAGGTATGTGCTTATACTTTATAATCCATTGGCTGCTATGCTATAGCCCATTTATAGCAAATCTTTCTGTGTCAGAAATTTATGTAACCCTAGGATGCCCCAAGCTCTTCCTGTTCACCCCTGTTGGCATCTGTCTGCTGTGGCAGGGGTTCTTGGTGCCCACTGTAAGTGAATGGCGCAGCCCTGTTAAGTTACTGTGGCAGAACATTGGGAACGCAGAGTGCTGCATCATGTGTTCAGGTACCATAAACATCATGCAAGATGCAACTATGTCAAATAAATGATGAATTTTGAAACTGACAGTAAAGTTGATAGTAAGAGACCTAAGGTTTTGAAATGAAAATATGTGTTCTTTTCCACATTAGAAGGTATCAAACCAACTTCAGTTGGGTACTCATGTCAGACTTTAATGGATCAGGATGTTCCCTTCTTTAAAATTCCTATAACAAGGAAAGTCATAATTTCAGAGTCTGTTGTTTGAGTTACTTTTTAATAGAAGTAACCCCCCCTTTTCATTCTTTCTTTTTCTTTCCTAAATGTTCTTGGGGGCCGGGCGGTGGTGGCGCACACCTTTAATCCCAGCACTCAGGAGGCAGAGG
>LOJH01045963.1:0-13495 GCA_001685095.1 Ellobius talpinus
ACCCACAGTGTGGACAGGACAGTGGAAAATGGTGCTGCTCATGGAGGAGGCCTTCACCCAACTCATGCAGAATCATGGCTGGGGATGGTTAGACAGGAGAAAGGGAACAGATGCCCAAAAAGCTAGCTGCTGTGAGTGGGGGTTGATAGGGGAGTCATCCAAGAGGCCCACAGGTAGGGAAAGCACACTGCAACTGCTTGTGCCGGGTGGTGCCAAGGCCTCTGGCCTGCACCCCTCAGCCTCTGTGCTCTGGCTCCCTCAGCCTTCTCAGTGGAGGGGTTGCTGTTGTCTGGCAATGATGACCCACTTGCCCTCACTGAGGACAAAGTTCGATAATGAGAATCTTTATTATGGACTCGTTCTGAGCCAGGCAGAATCCCACCAGCTCTGATTCAAATCCATTGAACTACCAGCTAGTGGTGCAGATGGTGGCAGTTGAAGGTTGGTGGAGCCCAGGGCACTTGGGGTGCGTCTCACAGCTTGTTGGCATGTGGAGGTGCTAGGAGGCAGTATGTAGGAGGCGATGTGACAGTATGTCGGAGGCGGTATGGTAGTATATAGCAGGCAGGAGCTGGAAGCACATCTGTCGATGAAGCAAATAACTAAACCTGTGGTGATAGGCAGATCCTTAGAACTGCGTTGTCCTGGTACTGAGGGACACTGAGGGACTGTGCTCATAGACTTGGGAAAGCCAGGAAAAGCGGATATAGGACAGGGAAGAGAATAGAGTATGGTGGAGTGGTGCTTGCAGAGTGCATGGTTAGAAAGAGGGCCCTTTAAGAAAGGACATTTGAGTACAGTTTTCCAGGAAGAGGCCACAGTAATGAAGACTTAGGGACCTGAGAGGAGACTCTGTTTAATACTTTTTACACTTACTTCTACCTGATGTGTGTGCTTCAGCCTGCATGAGAAGGTCAAAAGACAGCTTACTTGCTGGAGTCAATTTTTTCCTTCTATGTGGGTTCAAAGGATGTCAGGCTTGGTAGCAAAGTGATTTACCCATGGAGCAAACTTACTCAGGCCCAGGACAATTGTGCCACCACTGTAATTTGGAGTAGGGGAAGCCATGAAACAGCTGAGCTAATATAATAGCTGGTAGCATTTTTCAGATTGAAGAGAAGTGGTCAGTGTAAGCTAGAATCAAAAGGAGAGGGAGGACCAGGAACGGCTCGCTCACCAATAGGGTTTGTGTTAGAAGAGTGGAAAGTAACATCTCATGCCTTACCAGTACAGGTTAAAAATGGAGTGCAGCAAAGCTGAGGAGAGTGGGGGTGGGGTCAGGGGAGAGGGAAGGGAAGGGGTGCTCAAGGCTGGGGATCTAGTGAGAGAAGCCCTTGTTGAGGACATGGTCCTTACCACATGTGGGGCTGCAGCACTCCTGGATCCTTTGGATAGGCAAGCTTGGGAAGGTATGTAGATTGTTACTTAGCGCCCAGACCCCTTTGTTTTCAGCCATTTTCACTGAAGGTGCCAGGAGGGAGGTGTGCTGTTTCCTAGCCTGTGTTCTGTGTGGGTTCATAGCAGTTTCTAGAGCTCCTTGGCCCTTCCTTACTGAGCTTACACTTGGGCAGACAAACTGCTGGCCTTGTAGGCTTCAAGATGGGCTGCCACCTATCTCCTGGCATGGTGCTCCTTGAGGTTTGTGTGCAGTGTGAATTTTTGTTGGGAACATTGTTAAAGTGCCCCTCCACCATCTTCTATTTTCTGTGTGGAAAAATTAGTAGGCAAGCAGAGGGGAGCCAGCACTGCTAAGTGTATAGCATGGCCCCTGAGCTTTAAGTGAAGCCCCCTTTCATGTGAGCTGTGTGCACAGGAACAGGTCTAGGGCAGGGGGCACGAGAGTGCTCACAGGAGTGATCAGAGCTCTCTAGGTTGGAGGAATAAGGGTGTGGGAAGTGACTGATGCCAGTGATGTGTCACAAGTAGTAGGAAGAGTGAATCTATGGGTTGAAATACCTGTAATATTCTTTATCCCTAGTTTGTCTTTGGCTGAACTACAGAACCACTCTGTATCTTCTTTTTCCTCAGCTGCCTTGGGACAGTGTCAATCTTCCTTTGTTTCTGTCTGTCTTTCCCTATTTATTTATTTACTTATTTATTTATTGGTGCATTAAGGTTTCTATTGCTGTGGTAAATACAATGACCAAAAGTATCTTGGGAAGGAAAAGGTTTATTTCATCTTTAAAAACTCTTGGTCTACTCTATTATTGAAGGAATTCAGGGCAGGAAGTGATACAGAGAGGCAATGGAGGAACGCTGCTTGCTGGCTTGGCTTGCTTATAGCACCCAGGACCACCTGCCCAGGGGTGGTACCAGCCACAGTGGGCTGGGTCCTCCCTCATCAGTCATCAATCAACAAAATGCATCACAGTCTTGCTCACAGGCCAATCAGGTGGGGGCATTTTCTCAATTGAGGTTCCCTCTTCTAAAATAACTTTAGCTTTATCAAATTGACATAAAAACTAGCATAATCAACCCCTTGTCACCTTTACACACAATCACATACTTTGAAAGTCTAATTTCTTTAAAGTATCTAGAGTCTCTTAACTGTGGGCTCCTATAAAATCAGAATAAGTTAAATACTTTCTTATTCTGAGAGGGAAGAACCAGGGCAAAACCACAGTCCAGCAGTGTAAAGCTCAGCGTCAGACTTGTAGGACTCAATACCGGGATCCTTGGGTTCCTCCAGGAGGCTTCGACAGCTATCCACAGCCCCTACAGTATATCTCCTAGGCTCAGGTTGGCTCCACTGCACAGTTGCTGCTGTTCTAGGCAGTCATCCCATGCCACTGGCATCTCCACAATGCTAGGGTGTCTTCATTGGGATCTACCTTTACCACTAACCCCTCCTGGGTACTCTTCGAAGATTCTGACCCTGCCACATTGGTGCCAAGTCTCAACTTCTCTCATGATTCCTTCAGCCTTCACTGCCACTCAGGCTGCACCTTCACCAGTGGCCTTTTTTTATCCTCTCATAGTGCCAAGCTTCACCTCACCATGACCCCTTCAAAACCAATACCACATGGAAGAGTCTTAAACATTACCAAGGTTGTCTGTAGCATGAAGTATACCCCATTGGCCCTTTCTGGACTCCAGCTTCTGTGGAAATACTCTTGGAAGATTTGACTTCACTGGTGCTGGTCTCCTTAATCACAGCCCCAGCTAGTCAGTAGCAATGTATCAGCAAAGCAAAGGTTTCACTTTAGTGGTTAATTGGAATGTCACTTGAATGGTCCTAATAGAGCCTTTGTTTTTCTCTGAAGCTTCACAAGCCAGGCCCACAGAAGCCCACTTAGCTGAGCACACAATGGCTTTTCCAGCCCAGACTTTGGGTGCTACCACAATCCTCCATAAAACATTCTGTCACAGCAGTATCCCTGACCTGGTACCAAATTCTGTCTGTCTTAGTGTTTCTATTACTGTGGTTAAACACTATAACCAAAGCAACATGAAGAGAAAGGATTGTCTCATCTTATAGTTTGTCCATCATTCAGGGAAGTCAGGGCAGGAGCCTGGAGTTTGGGGGCTGATTAAGAAACCATGGAAGAGTGCTGCCTGTTGGCTTGCTCCCAACAATTTGCTCAGCCTGCTTGCTTATAGCATGAAGGACCACCAGTGCACAAGAAAATGCACCACAGATTTGCCCACAGGCCGGTCAGGTGTGGGTATTTTCTCGATTGAGGTTCCCTCTTCCAAAATGACTCTAACTTTTGTAAAGTTGACATTAAAAACTAGCCAGCACACTTAGTCACTGTTAACTGGAAGAAATCCTGTGCCTTGGAGAGCTATGGATCAGGTGGTGAGTTTAAGTGAATGGTTCCCCAAAGGAATCCCCAACTGCCAGGATAGCCTGGTTTTCTGTGGGCAGGTGCTGTGCAGGCTGACAGGTGCTGTTCTTGCCCTGTCCTGTGTCAATGCTTAGGGCAAGAGCTCCTGTCTTTATCTCATGGCTTACTAGCAATAAGAGGACAAAGATATCTTTGTGGGGTGAAATGTGTACCATGCAGTCCATACCTGGGAAGGTGCTGGCAACATCTGAGGCCTCTCTGGCCCGTGTAACACACACTGTCCTCTTTAGATCCGGCCACACATCGCGACGCTTCGAAAGTACACCTATGGCAAGCACATCCTGGCCAAGCTGGAGAAGTACTACATGAAGAATGGTGTGGACTTGGGGCCCATCTGTGGCCCCCCTAATGGTATCATCTGAGCAGTGCACCAATCCCCGTCCCGCTGACCTCACTGACCCTGGCAGATCCAACTAGCAACCAGAAATGCCCAGCGTAGAGTCAGAAGTGGGCAACGGTTGCTCCGGGATTACTCCCTCCTCCAAAAAGGAATCAGACCCATTTGTGGAAAGGCCTTTGTAAATTTCATTTTATTACACATAACATGTACTAATTATTTTTTTTAATTGACTAATTGCCCTGCTGTTTACTGGTGTATAGGAACTTGTACATAGGTAATCAGTGCACATGGGAGGCCACATGTTTTGTTTTATGTTGTATCTATATTCCACATGTGGACACTTTCAGGGTGGTTGGTTTATCAAAAAAAGTTTAAAAAAAAGACAAAAAAAGGTTTTTAACTCATTTGCCTTGTGGCAAGTTTTGCAAATAGCTCTTCCCGACCTCATTTTATTAAAAAACAAAACTGAGAAATTTGAATTTGAGTTAAATGACCCCAAACTGGCATTTAACACTGTTTATAAAATAAATATATATATATATATATACATATGAAATGGGAACGTTTCAGAGTCGTTAAAGCATCAGCCTGTGACACAGTTCATGACACTCTTTTTGGAGATGACCTCATGCTGAGGAAGGTGGTGGCCACAGATCCAGGTGGAGGAGTCACAGAGGCCCAAGGCCAGTGGTCGGGGCCATGGGGTTGCTTTCTGTGAACACTGAGAAGCAGAATCTGATTATCTAGCATGAGTGAAAACCCAGCTCTGCTCCTGGTCTTGCTTCTATAGATATATAGTGTATACTTGTGTAGACTTTTGCATATATACAGATTTGTAGTATTTCCTGTTTTGATGTCTAATCTGTATCTATAATGTACCCTAGTAGTCGGACATACTTTTGATTGTACAATTGTACATTTGTATACCTGTAATGTAAATGTGGAGAAGTTTGAATCAACATGAACACGTTTTTTGGTAAGAAAAGAGAATCAGCGCCCCTCCCCCCATGCACTCAGTGTATATCCACCTTTTATGGTCGTAGCAGATAGTGTTGTATATTGTAAATTGTAATTTCAACCAGAAGTAAATTTTTTTTCTTTTGAAAGAATAAATGTTCTTTATACAGCCTAGTTAATGTTTAAAAAGAAAAAAAATAGCTTGGTTTATTTGTCAGCTAGTCAAGATGGTAGCGAGAGCCTTTCTAAATGTTACTTCAGACGATTCAGTTCACACTAGTGTTCTTTTTTTATCCTAAAAAAATGTTTTGCTTATTTTGTGACAGTCAAGAAAGGACGTGCAGAAGTTTCGCCTGCCCTTCCCCGCTCAGCGCCTCCCCTTGTAAAGTGACTCGCCCTCCGTTTTGTACAGATGAGCTGTATTTTGCATTGTCTACTTGTAAGTGAATGTAACATACTGTCAATCCTCGTTTGAATATAGACTGTAACACTACACGGTGTACATTTCCAGAGCCTTGTGTATATTTCCAATGAACTTTTTGCAAGCACACTTGTAACCATATGTGTATAATTAACAAACCTGTGTATGCTTATGCCTGGGCAACTATTTTTTGTAACTCTTGTGTAGATTGTCTCTAAACAATGTGTGATCTTTATTTTGAAAAAAATACAGAACTTTGGAATCTGAATTTGGTATTTGTGCTGTTCTCATTCTCCACACCTGCTCATGGTAGCCCTGCTCCAGCCTGGCCTCGCTGTTGCCCCTAGGGCAGACAGGAAGGGTGGCGTGGTAAGCTGGGTTGGAACTGATGGCTCCTGAGCCTGACTCGATCTGAAAGGTTGAGTTCGGTCTGCCTTGTGCAAAGCCCAGCTTTCCCATGTTGTGAGACACATGCACAAGTGCCAGGCAGTGGTGGCACATACCTTTAATCCCAGCTCTCTTGAGGCAGAGGCAGGCAGATCTCTGTGAGTTCAGTGCCAGCCTGGTCTACAAGAGCTAATTCCAGGACAGGCTCCATAGCAACACAGAGAAACCCTGTCTCGAACCCCCTCACAAAAAAAGGGCACCTGGTCACCCCAGAAAGGGGACCTACCACAGACAAAAGTAATAATTGCACCAGAATCCAACTTGGTGAAGCAGTGAATATTTATTGGGGGATTACTCATGAGATCAGGGATGTCTTGAACACAGCTGCATCACCACAAAGCAAGCTCCTCTACCCCAAATGCTGCAGCCCTAAGCATAGGGGAAGCTGGGGAGGTGCCTTCTCAGATCTTCAGTGTTCCCTTTCCTGGATTTAACCTTTTGCTCCAGAGACTCCTGGAGGAACTGTTTCAGTTAAGAGGAAACTGCCAGACAGGGCTGGTGGCTTTAATCCCAGCAGAGGAAGCAGATCTGTGAGTTAGAGGCTAGCCTGGTCTACAACGTGAGTTCCAGGACAGCCAGGGCTACACAGAGAAACCCGTCTTTAAAAACCAAAAGGGAGAAGGAAGGAAAGAGAATACTGCCATCAGTCCCCAGCTGACTTGGAAATCCTCTGCTATTGGTCTCCTGGGCCCTTCTCTGCAAGCCTGTGTCTTGGCTATCCTACAGGATCCTCTGCAATTTGGATTGTGTCCAGTATCTAGCCTGCTCTAGTTACCCTCAATTGAGAACCCCTTTGTGTTCACAGAAGTAGCGCCTATCTTCAGGGTGCCCACCCTTCTTTCACCCAGCTGTTCTTCAGCTCGGAAGGCCACTCCACATCTGAAATTTCACCTGGTCCCCTCCTACATGTAGAGGCCAGTGGGTCTTGGGCTGGAAATGGAGGCCAACTCTTTATAGTTGAAGGCCTCATTTTGCTTGGACAGCTTGAGTTAGGCCACACCCCAGCCTTGCCTGCTACTAAGGTGGTTTCCCAGAGCAGGTCTGTGATCCCCTTCTGGGAGAGGTGGGCAGTGCCTGGGGCCTGTGTTGCAGGCAGCTCAAGGTTCTTGTTGCCCTCCTAGCCTCTTTGCATTTTCTTTTGCTTGGTTTGGGCTCTTCCTTTAGCATCTCGGTGGAAAATGCATGTGGGAGCTTGCTGGAAATGGGACGGCCCCTAATATGAAGCCTTGTATGTTTGAGGAGTCTTTAGAGTGAGGATGAAATGCAGTGTTTAATCCTTGCATGCCCCTAAGACAAATCGCTGTAAAAGAGGAAACTATCTGAATATTAATAAGCTCTTCAAAAGCAGTTGTGTAGATGGAGATTATGTAGCTGAATAGTGCCCAGCGCATTTTGTAGCAAACAACACCTGCATTTCCCTATTTAATACCTTGTGAACGGAGATTGTGCAGAGCCTATTCTTTTCCTTCTCCACCTACTCAGTGACTATGTACAGAGCATGTATGAGCTCACAACCCTAAGAGGCTGAGGCAGGAGAATACAGAGTTTGAGTTTAGACTACAGTAACAAGATTGTCTCAGAAACAGAAAAACAAAACCAACTGAGCATGTGCACAGTTACACAATCCCAGCACTTGGCACGCGGAGTTCAAGATCTTGGCTATGTGGTGAGCCAAAGGCCAGAGTTGTGGTTGGGGAGGCTTAGTTCATGAGCAGCTGCACAGATACGGAGGTCAGAGGACAACCTTTGCTTGTCCATCCTTACAGCCTTGTTTGAGGCAGGTTTCATTTTGTCACCTGCGAGCGAGCGAGCTTCAAGAACTTCTTGTAACTCTCTCGCCACAGGGCAGGTGTGCAGGATCACTGCTTCTGGCTTTCCATGGGCTCTGGGGATTCTAACTCATATCCTTAGTGTGACAAGCTCTCTATCCACTGAGCAGTCTTCCCAGCCTGAGACTGGTCTTAAGCAACCAAAAACTGTTACTAAGAAGTCTATCCAATGTATCTCATTGGATATCAACTCTGCTGGCCACAGAAGGTAGTTTTGGTGTGATTTCAGATGTGAAAGCTGAGGTTCCACGTTTTGACCTGACACTCAGCAGACAACTGCGTGAAAGCCTCTCTCTGCTGGACTGTTTGAGGGAGCAGACTGCAGGCTGTGTCCACCTCTCATCCTTGGGACAAGCAGGAGGAAGGGAGTATAGATGTTCCAGTAGAAGATAAGAGATGGAGTTGGCGTGCATTAACAACCAACCAGGCTTTTATCTGGGTCTTCTGACTCCCTGGATCCAGTGCTCTGCCATCTCTTGTATGGCCTAGCAGTTGCTATCTTTTAGAGCCGCAGAAAGGCCAGTGAAATGGCTCAGTGCTGGTAAAGGTGCTTGCTACCAACCCTGATGACTTGCTTTGATCACCAGGACCTACATGGTGGAAGGAAGAGAACTGATTCCCTTGGGTTGACTCTGACATGTCATGTACACTGTGGAACAAGCATGCCCCCACACGTATGTACATTAACACGCACAAATAAGATGTAAAAACAAATTACCTAAAAAACCAAAAAACCCAAATTACCAGAGCTGGAGTGGTGTAAGCAATTAGGAGGGCGTTCTGCTCTTCCAGAGGACCTGAGTTTAGTCTTTAGCACCTAGTTGAGGAGGCTCATTTCTGCCTGTAACTCCAGCTCAGTGGGATCTGAAGCCTCCATGGAACCCAGTGTACACACAAAATTGAAGAGGTGGCAAAAACCCAAAAGAGTTGGAGAAAAGAATTCACCCATGAAGTCAAAAGAACCTGTGACTTCTGGTGGTTACCAGCTTTGGCCACATGAGGGCGCTGCCGCCTAAAGCAAGCACTACAGTCTCCAGGACGCCAGGATTCAAAGTCTGACTTTTAGGACCAGGAAGCAGAATGAGGTTTGTTTCTTCTTCACTCCTCCCCAGGAGTCCCCAGTGTCATGGCCAGACCTTCACTGCCTGGGGTGGAAACCGAAGCTCACACATCTGGAACATCCAATGGTTTTGGTTTGCTCTAAGACCCCTGTGGAGCCTCTGCCTTCTTGGGACCTCCATTTCCTCACTTGTCACCTGCTGAGGTCAGTGATAGGGCCTGAGAAGAGCAGGCCCAGGCTCAAGGTAGCCATTGGTGGTCTAGGTCCAAGCTCTCAAACAGCCCGAACCTCTCGAGTGTTTGCATAACCGGCAGCTTCAGATTCCAGCCCCGGGGGTCTCTGTGCAGCTGTGTAAGCCGTCTGACAGCATTCTTCTCCTCTAGTGGGAGTGGGAGGGCATGTGACAGCCCCTGACCCAGAGCTGGGCACAGAGCTGGAAGTGAGCACTGCCTTTCATTCCCGATTCTTTGCTAGGATGTCAAACACATATCCCAACCTGGGACACCAAAGCGAGAAAGTGCACCTCTGTTAAGTGCCTCACTGGGGGCCCCAAGGGTCCTGCCTGGTAGTGGACTCACTCCTAGAATCACAGTCCACAGCAGAACAGCAGGGAAGGGTGATTTGACTTTTGAAGTTTGGATTCCTGTGGAAATTACTCCTGACGCTCTATGGGCAGAACCTTCAGACACCTGGGAAGACTCTGCCCTATGGGTAGGGCACCCACTCCAGCTGTCCACTCCCTAACCCCCGGAGGTAGCTGCCTCGGCCTGTCAGTTTCAGGCAGAGTGGCATCCAAACAGTTGGCAGCTGGCTGTGGTGGTGATCAGATCCACCGCTGTGCCATCCTTGAGTTCTGAATTTCAGGACCCAACCCCAGGCCTGCCCTGTGTTTCCAGCTCCCTCTGCCGGCTCCCATCTAGGCAAGGGGGACACAAGTCCCCTGGGGACACTTAAAGGCAGCTATTGCCCCTCTGTGTCCCTCCAGGACGGCTCTCCATGGCAGATTTCCGCCTCACCCAGAGCTGTGGCTCAGCAGTGGTGGGGCTCGATGACAGGATCACAGGACCCCTAATCTAGGCTGTGTTCATTCCCAACAACAGCTGTGCATTGCCCATCCCCAGCCCTCAGCTCTTAAGCTGGGCTGAGGAGGAACAGTGCATTTAGGAAGTTCATTTTTTTCCCCTTCCATGAAAATGGCTTTAAATGTGCAGTTTATTCCCAGAAACTTGGGTGTACTCTGGTGAGACCTCTAGGGTGATGTCCTTCCTTCCTCCTTCCTTCTCCTCCACGTCCTCTTTTTCCTTCTTCTCCCTCTCCCCTCCCTTGTCCCCTCATCTCCTGCCTTTTCTCCCTGCTGTCTTAGTCTTCACCCCTACCCTCCTCTTTCCCACCTCCCCCCTCTCCCTGTTACCTTCTCTCCTTTCCCATAGTCCTTGGGTCCCCCAAGGCAGGAAGGCGAACAGGTGTGAGCCCAGGTGAGTCTAGGCCTAGGTTCCCCACAGCCTTCCTGTGACCTCGGTCAGGGTCTTGGGCAGAGGTGACCATGAGACGTGGCTAGTCTGGGAGGAGCCCCCAGGGTGAGGAGTGAGCCATATGTTCCCAGCTCAGAGGCTGTGTGGTATTGTACCTGTCACCTCACTTCCTGTTCCTTTCCTTAGTGTGAAATGACATAAGGAATTTCAAGGCCAGCTGCTTTCTTCAGTGTGGACAGGACAGTTGCCATCAGGAAACAGAGCTGCGATGGCCGCATAACACGTTTGAGAGATGGGGCCTGGCCTTGAGCTAATATAAAATGGAAGCAATACCCTGGAGTGAGTGGGGTAGCACTCTTCAATAGGGTAGCGCCCCTAGACACGGAGGGATGGGGGAGAGTGGAGGGGCGTGCAGGGTCACCTGTCCAGGAGGCTTCTGAAGATGCAGCTGCTTGTGACTCACCCATTGCTATGAGTCACTTCAAGCTAGTTTTGGATAGAGCTGTTTCTGTGGTCTGTTGAGTTCTATCTGGAGCAGACAGGCCCTTCGGCCTATCTCTCAAGGAAAAATAACAAAATGCTCAGTCTAGGATCCTCAGGCACAGTGGCGAAGCTCCCAGGCTAGAGGCTCCCTGCCTCTCAGGCTGCTTCAGAGCACCCCTTCCCCAGCGCACTCTGCCCCAGCCCACCAGGAGATGCTACTACTTGGAAGCCTTCTGAGATTTTTGCAGGAGGTAGTCTCATCCTGGCACCAAGCTAAGATCTCTTCAGAGGCAAAGTGCTTTAGAAACGGTACAGGTGGCAGCTCAGGCTCCCACTCTCCTTCCCAACAGCAGGTCCTTAAGCCTCATCTGCTTTCCAGCATACTCCCGGCTGATCTGGCAGTTCTGATCCAGACACTTGGTGCTGCCGAGGAACCTCTGGGGTCCTGAGGCTTCTACTGGCCCATCCATCCACAGCCATACCAGACACAGAGACCACTTAGTTCAGACTCTGACTCCCTCTGTCCCCACTCTCATTGTGCCCTGAGGGATGGCTGGGCTCTGGCCAACAGCCACTGCCCATGTTGGATTTCCATATGCAGGGCAATGACCTCTGAGCGTCTCCAAGTTCTGCAAAGTTGAATGTGGTTCCTCCGAGTCTGGTGTAATCCTGCCAGGACACTGTTTCAGTTCCTGCATTTGAAGGGTCACTGACTCCCCAGCCTAGTGTCACCAAGACTTTCCCAGAAGCAAATCTTGACTCAGACCTCCATCTTGACTTGGGACAAAACAGAAGTTTGAGTGGAGAAGGAAGGGCTGAAAATGCAGAAGTCTGTGAGGCGCTCCTGCAAAGGTCACCACCCAGCACAGAGGTTACAAGCCAGGTGACAAAATTGTGACACGGTCTTTAACCTCAGCACTCAGAGGCAGAGGCAGGCAGATCTCTGTTAGCTCAAGGCCAGCCTGGACTACTTGAAGAATTCCAGGCCAGACTGGGTTACACAGTGAAACCGTCTTAATTTTCAGATTTTTATTGTCTAATTATTGCTTTTTTTGAGACAAGGTTACTCTGTATAGTCCTGGCTGTCCTAAAACTTGCTCTGGTTGGCATTGATCTCAGAGATCTGCCTCCGAGTGCTGGGATTAAAGGTGTGCATGCCACCACTGCCCAGCTATTTTTATTTTTTTTTTAGACTAGAGAGATGGTTGAGCAGGTAAGCGAACTTGCTGTTTTTAGAGGACCCACGTTTGTTTCCAGCAGTCACATCTGGTGGCTCATGACTACCTCCCAGGTCTCTGAAGCCTTCTGACTTTTGAGGGCACCTACACTCAAGCACTGTTCCCACACATACACAATCAATGTAAACCTTTTTTCTTTAAGGACTGAGTCAAGATTCCTGGTTCAAATCCAGGCTTGTCTGCTTCCTGCCTGTGAGACCAGGGGCAAGTTACTGATGCTCTGAGCCCCAGATTCTCCTGCTGGAAGAGTGGGGGCCCTCAGAGCCAGCAGGCAAAGCACTCACTGCAGACTGAACAATCACTTGGTTCTCCCCACACCAGCACTGTGGGAGGAGTCAAAGAGCGGGTGCCTGGCTAGGGCTTGGCAGTGACATGGCCTCTCACCTTAGCTTTCCCCACTCCACAGGACTGTTGAGTTTTGAGGGCCCCATTTGCTTCACCAAGCCCCTGGGGAGGTATGTGCAGAGATAACAGCTCCTGAATCAAGTCTGGGTTCAACCTTGAATGGAGTGGAATGCTGATGACACCTCTTCCAACCCTTTTGGGGGGCTCCCCTAGCTAGGAGACAGTGTCACAGTGCGGGGGAAAGGGCTGGGGCGATAGTCATCTGGGGACTAGGTTACCTCTGAGCATGGCTCCCTCAGTAACTCTTTAGTTAACTCATCGAACACTTCCTGCACAGCCTGGAGTTAAGAGCAGAGGCCAAGGACTTGGTTCTCCCTGGCAGGCTTGGGAAGATGGTGTTGGCTGGACCACTGCCCTACACTTTCTGCTGCTGTGATAAAACATGACCAAAAGCAACTTGGGGAGGGAAGGATTTATTTCAGCTTATGACTCTTAGGCAACACTCAGTTACTGAGGGAAGTCAGGGCAGGAACCTGGAGGCAGGAACTGAAGCAGAGGTCATGAAGAAAGGGTACCTGCTGACTTTTTCTATTCTACTTGATTGCTTTCACTTTATTTTTTCCTCTTCCTTCCTTCCTTCCTTCGTTCCTCCCTCCCTCCCTCCCTCTCTCTCTCTCTCTTTCTTTCCTCCCTCTTCCTTTCTCCTCCTCCCTCTCTTCTTTTTTTTCCCCCAAGACAGGGTTTCTCTATGTATCCCTGACTGTCCTGGAACTCACTCTGTAGGCCTCAAATTCTGAGATCCTCCTGCCTCTGCCTCCCAAGTGCTGAGATTAAAGGTATTTGCCACTGCTGCCTGGCTTAAATATTATTTTTATGTGTAAGAGTGTTTTTGCCTGTATGTATGATTTGTGCACTACTTCTGTGCCCAAAGAAGCCAGAAGGGGGCATTAGATCCTCAGGTACTGGAGTTCAAGACAGTTGTTAGCTGCTGTGTGAGCAGTGGGAATTGAACCTAAGTCCTCTGGAAGAACAGCCAGTGCTCGCTCTCTCTCTCT
>LOJH01045964.1:0-12397 GCA_001685095.1 Ellobius talpinus
GCAGTGGGTGGGGGAGGGAAAGTTTCAGTAGTGGGATGATGAAGGGAGGGTTTCAGCAGTGGGGTAATGGGGGGGAATCAGACAAACCAGTGAATAAATCAACTAAACTAGCTGCTTGGAAACTCTCCAGATGAAAACCTGGCTTGAATGGCAATCATCCAGCCCATTCCTGAGACAGACAAGCCATGGACATAGAGAAGGCCTTTTTGTAAATGCTTGAGATTTGCTAACCCTGTAGCACTGCTGAGTTAGGCCCGTCCCCTTATGCCAAAGCCATGTCTTGGCCAGAGTTTTGAATGGACTGCCTCCCTTTAACCTAAATTATTTTTCAGATTTAGCAACTTCCAATAAGCCAACCTTAGCAGGAAGGTCGTGTGCTTCCCTGAAGTCAATGGAATTCTTCTCATTTGCATTCACGGCGAGATGCTCTGACAAGAGCCAGACAACAGGAAGTGATTTTTATTAATAAGAAAACTCAGCATCGTTTACTAAACAACATTTTTGGTGAGAGGTCTTGCTAGGTTTTTATCCATTTTGGCTAAACCCTCTGATTGGAGCAGAGGTTCATGGCACTCAGGTTGTTTATGACAACTTGCTCCACATAGGGGTCACTCTCTTCTACCCTTTTTAATCATGACGATGACAGCTGAGAACTGACATTGTGCACTGCTGTGTACCATCAAATGCATAACAAGTGCCTTCATCAGGCTTAAATAGCTCAACAACCTCAACATGTATTGCAAGTCAGAAGCAAATTCCTAGGGAGAGAAAGCGGAGATGAAAGGACATTGATTCAGTATGTCCTGTCCTAAATGATATCCCTTAATTTGATCGAACCATTGCCATATTTTATATGATACCATGTCTCTTACACAGTAGCAATAACCTGGGTCAAGTAATTGAAGCAGAGATAGTAACTAGAATCAACAACCAAGCCTGTGAGTGATTTTGTTGCTTTAATAAATTCACAAAGTCAGAAACAAATTAGATATAGTGCATTTTCCTCATTAGCTGAGGGATTCTAAGATGAAGCAATTCTTTTTGTTTGGTTGTTCAGTGATGAATAGATTCTCTTCTTCCTGATTTCTAAGAGCAAGAAAGAAACTCCCAAAGTGACATCTGCATCCCTTCCTTCCACGGCTGCTACCCACCTCCAAGGTACATAGTGCCTCTCCCCAAACAGAAAGCACCCACCCTCTTTAAATGCGATAAATTCCAAGTCTTAGAAAAAAAAGGAAAAAAATAGAGCTGTTCTTCCTATCGCAGGGCGGATCGGATTAAGGACATGGAGGCGCTGTTTCAGAACTCTCGGCCTGCTGCCCTTTAACACTTAAGCCAAATTCTCTGGGTCTGCTCTAAGTTTGCCAGGATGGAAGGGGATTTATTTCCACAGCAGGAGACCTGAGCCGGCACACCCTCCCCTCCCGCCACAGTCGCATTTCTTGTCCTAAATGACCGATGCACAGTTAATCGCTTGGCCTGCAGGAGGGTGCCTGCAGGCACTGGCTCTCTCTGTGTGGGTATTGACAGGCTGGATTAGAGATCAGCCAGCCTGCTGTTTCAGTCAATTAGAGAATACCTTGTCCATGAAGTGAATGGACTGGACTTTCAAAATAAACTTGAGTTGGGCTTGAAGCTCTTCTATTTCAATCCGAAACCTTCAAAACACGATCAACAAAGTCAATGTACCTGAAATGAGTCATTTCCTCTACTTGAGACCTGCTAAACTGTCTGTCTTTCAGAATTTCTAAAAGCATTAACAGGATAAGAAGACTGACACATTCCAAGAACTTCTTATTCTGATTGTAGAACGATGGCAACAACCATTTGCAAATGTTTTCTTTCTCTTCCTTTCCTCTAGTCCAGAACTTGAGGCTCCTTCTTGTCTATTCCCATTGCTATTCTTCTGCTTTGTTTTCCTTTCTCTGGGACTGCATCGGCCTCTATTCTTTAATCTATTTTATGGACTCAGACCATATTCATCTGCTAGAAGCACAGATTAGATTAAGTCACTTCCTAACCTCCAGACGCTTGATGACGTGCACTGCTTAATTTCCACTATCTAAACCGTCTGGTCTGGAACTCGTTGGTGATCCCCAGCGCCGTACACCTGTCCACTCTCGTGTCTCTACCTGTCCTTCACTCGCCAGCTCAGTCTGTGGATTTAGTCATTATTCACTGCCTGTGCGTGGAATTTCTGGATGCAAGTATTTGCCCATCCCTTCCCCATCCCTGTTCTACCCTTTCCTCTCCCAATTTGACATGGCCAAGGCCCGCCCACTCAAGCCTCTTGTCCAACTAGAAATAATATTAACCTTTTGTGTTCATGCACCTTCTGATGCTTACATTTTGAACAATAATTACCTATATTTCACATACTTTAATTTTTTTGTAAATTTTCTAAAGGTAGAATCTAGTTCTAAGTCATATTTATAGTCTCCATACTACTTAGCAGAGTGACTGCAAACTGTAAACGCTTAATAAATATTTATGGGCACATTCCATCAACAAATGAATGAATGAATCCTTAATACATCATCAATTTGTTTTCTCAGACACTTGCTTTCACCTATTCAGATCGTCAAGCCTGCCAAAATCTAACAGATGTTTGGGGACAGCTGGGATAAATGAAACTGCAGACACCCAATCATCAGGCCAGCTTTCAGGACCACATCTTCACCTGGTTATATGCTTCAGACATCTGTGCCTTCTTGGCAATGCACTTGGCTCCAGGAGAAAGCTCTGTTTGTAACACTTCTACAGCATTCTAGAATAAACATGACAGGCTTCGACGTGAAGTAGGATACACACAAGTTCATGATCTATTTATGTGCTTCTGAGATTTAGGGCTGACTCGTTCTGCATTTGTAAAGACGTCTCTTGTCTCAAAGCCACAGTGATTTTAACTGTAGCACAATGGGCCAGATACTCTGTGATGAGAAAATATAAATGTGGTGGGGGGGAACTCCAACATATGTTGGAGGCCAGAAACAAGACCAAATGATGCAAACTGCCTTTTCCCAAGCCTGCCGCATGCTCTGCATCTAAATGTACATTAACTTTGGCAACCAAGTGATTTTTTTTTAAACTCATGTGTTCTGCAGTGGTTCTTAGCAGACTCCTGGGACTACTGTTGGAGGAAGGACACTAGTGAATGTCCCTGTCACCTAACCTCCTGGGCGTGTTGTAGTCCATGCCCTAGGTTTGTTTCTTGCCACTAGATCTCCCTCTCTCTCTCTCTCTCTCTCTCNCACAACTTTTTACACCCTAGGCTGGCTGGGGTGGAGAGAGAAGAAAATATCCATGCTTGGGCTGTCACGAGTAGACACCAGTTTATCAATAGTTCTGGTTTGACTCTGCACTGGTTTTCTGAATGCAGGAAGGTCAAGAAAAACATTTTCTTTTGAAATGAAAAAAGGAGGTTAAAACAAGAGTTTTAATAACAGCTGGACACAGAGCGGCGTAACACCAGCATGAATTACACTTGGTAGCAGACGTGATTGGAAGTCCTAGATTGCTTTGTCCCTGTCCCTGACATAATATTCAGACTTGGGTTTATATTTGTCCAGAACAGAGCTGCCTGCTACAGTCCATGCAAATCAAATGCCCTGATTTATGTGCCGAGCGGCAGGAGGGTGGAACATTAAATTTAATTTTGTGAGGAAAGCCTGAGGTACGTCAGTGCCTGGGCCTGACATGGTGAACTAGGTAGAAAGGTGCATGAGAATTCATTACTGCTTCCAATATGCGAATGCAGCATTTGAATGAAACATTTGTCTCTTGTCAAAAAGGCGCCCTGTCTATTCTTAGTAAAATATTCCCACCCCACCCTCAAGACACACACCAGCACACTGCTTTTTGGCCTTCATCACAGATCTTGCCAAAAACTGAGTGACTATAGGCATGAGGGGGACTAAGGAGACATTAAAAATATGGCTAATTAATAAATAGCAATAGCATCACCAACCATCTTCACCTTTTTGGCCGAACGTTGCCACAGAAAGTTGGTATGATGGTGTTAATTGGCTGTATGATAAATCTGCAACCTTTTCATCCTCAGTTAGATGCTCCTTGTCAATCATTTTGATGGGCTCTCTTTCTTCTCCCTTAGAGTAAGTCTTAAACCTAACTACATTGTTCCCAGTTCCTTACATCTTTGCTGAATCCTTGGACTTGATAGAAACCCTTCCATCATACCTCAGGAAACTTAGGGGCAACAAGAATCCATGCCATGAGCTTTTCTTTTATGTCTTCCACGTTTGTCTGTAAACACTGGTACTCCTGTTGCTTGCGGAAGAGACGCTGCACCCTTTAACCTGATGGTAAACCTTACAGTCAGTCACTCTACCCTTGTCTTCATGCCTCCTCATCTATTGGTCCTCCATAACCCCTGAATCTTCTAAGATAGACCCCTGTTTCCTTCCATATCCTTAGCACAAAAATCTGCTCTCCGTGTTGGACTTCTGGAAAGTCTTGAGTCTTCATCATCTACAGCACTAAGTTTAAAAAAATTACAGTCCTGAATTCAGTTACACTGGCCAGCTATGCTCCCCATTGTAGGACATCTCACTTAATTGTGAATCATCTAGTCCATAGCAGAAATGCAATAAACAGTTTCAGAATTGAATTGACTAAATGGTCATTATAATAGGAGAATACAAATTAATTTAGGTCAACAACAGACCCAAACTTTTAAGGAAATCTAGCTATGAGACCCAGCAACGGCTTCAATGACCTGTTTTTCAGAACTCTTTAATGATTACATTTGTTCTAATGCAGAAAAATATACAGACATGCAGAATCTTAAGTACGTTTTAATTTTCCAATGCTTTAAAGTTTAGAATTTGTTTAATGAAAATCTCCCTGAAGAATATTTTCGCTAAAAGCATGTCTACATTGGCTACAAAATCAGAACCTCTGATGTCTATTTTTGAAATATTTTATTAATGTAGGCTCAAAAAGGACAACAGAGGCTCTATTATGTCAATGATAAAAACTATTTTTAAACGACTTAACCCCGTTAGGGGAGGGAAGTGCCACCTGTAATTACAGAATGGAGGTGAGTAGAACAGAAAGGTTGTCCAGCATCCAAGGCTAGTGTGGGCTATCCAGGCTTCTGATACCCTCTGTCAAAAACTAAAAAGAAAGCAACTAGTGAAGAATACTTTAGTCCATTAAATGTCATGTTTATCAAAATCCCACTAAACATATTTATTTCCAATTTACCTAGCCTGTAAGCATGATATGCGGAAGCAAGCAGTAAAAACATGCTAGCTCCCCATTCTCTCTCCACTTAACAAAAAACAGGTGAGAGAGAGGACCAAGTCTTTGACTTGGAATATGCCAGCCAGAAGCAAATAAAATCAGTATTCCAAACTGTGTGTCCCCTGGTCAAGAGGGATGGAAGAGATCTAGGGAACCCTGTGGTCTGAAGGAACTAGGCAATATAGAGACTTATCAGAATGTGGTAGCTCAAATAGTCATTCAATGCAAAATGACTCACCAGTTAAAATTCTCCTGTTCCGTAGCCTCATTCCCCAACCTGACCCCCCTAGTGTATGCACATACGCACACCCCAATCTGAATCTCATTGAAACCTATTCTTCCAAGAATCTTCAGCATTTTGTTACCTACCACCTATCAGAAGTAAGGTAAAACACAGGTACACATTACAAAAGCACCCATGAACGAGGAGAAATGAGCTACTTCTCCATTCTGAATGCAAATCACAGCCACTACTGAAATAATAGCAAAAAGCAAGAAATCAAGAGAGGGTCAGCTTGAAATTCCGAGTGAACCTACATAAGTTCTTTGAGTCTATTTCCTGGTCATATTAGGGTGAGTAGCGGACGGTTTGGAGCTTTTGAAAATCTAAGCCTTAAGCATTCACTCTTTCACACATAGATTTGCTCCTTACATAAAAGGCGCTAAATAAAGCAAGTGCTCCGCTTGTAATTTTTTAATCAGATTATTTTTATATGGTAAGAAGCAGAAATTACCTAAAATGTGTGGGGGAGATGCTAAACAGATGAGCTGTAGCCAATGCAAATTATATCATGACCCAAATGTGAACTATAAATAGGAGATTTTCCTCAGAGGAAATAGCTGTTCCTACCCCTAAAGTTAATAAAGGTATTTACTCAGACTGAGACACCTCAGTTTCTTGATGAATGTCAATAAAACTAAAACCCACGTTCTCTGATGGAGTTAGAAACGCATAGTTGTCTTTTGTGGTTAGCTCAGCTAGGTGAGACAAATCAACACAGCCACTGAAGTGGGAGGGGAGGCTACATTCTGGACAGGACTTATCCCTTTCCTTCAGCATCTTTGCACACATGAAACATGGCATAAGATTCCTGTTTTGCCACAAGCAATGCAACTCTTTTTAGGCCAAACTTGGCAAGCACACAAATCTCAATGGCTTTATAGCTTCATGGCTACTGTAGATATATTGCTATCTGAAGTCCTTGGCTTCAATAGTCCTTACTGGCTAGTGATTGGGAGGCTTGTGTGATTTGACCCTCACTTTCCCCGGCATGTGACTTTGCAGTCATCTGCTGCTCGTTGCTGTAAAGGGAAGCACAAGCAGGCCCATGGGGCTTTGTCACTCACCCAGAAACTCATATAATAAATCTGTGGTTTTCAACCTTCCCAATGCCATGACCCTTCAGTCCGGTTCATCATACTGAAGTGGCCCCCAACCTGTGGGTCTCCACTCACTTGGGGGCTGCATATCAGATATTAGATATCCTGCATATCAGATACTTATATCATGATCCATAACAGCAGCAAACCAGTTACGAAGTAGCAATGAAAATAACTTGATGGTTGGGGGCCCCCACCACGTGGGGAACTGTATTCAAGCATTGCAGCATTAGGAAAGCTGAGAACCACTGCCTTCCTTTGTGTATCTTTCTGCACACCAACAGATTCTAACGACTGAAGTGGATTCATATGAAAACTGTATTGTTCTCCTATGACCACAAGTGTCTACCTCCAGTCACCAATCTCTCCTTAGCATCTACAGATTTTCATGCTTAAACTGAAGTCACTGAGGAAGGGGACTTAAACGCACATCAGGTCCTTTCACTGGGATTCTAGAGCTCAATACCCAGGGTCTTGGAACCATCCGTTTGGGGACCAGGCATTTTGGATCCGCCAACTCACAAAGTCTAGCAAAAATGTTCTTTGGATGAAAAGCAACAAGACCTTGACCAGAGAGGTTGGAATTGCCTCTCAGATTGGGCTTCAGGATCATTTCAAACACTTACACCAGGGCCTTTCCTCCAGCAGTACATGGAGGTCATCGGTGTAACTGAGCTCAGGGTACCACAGCCTGGCCTGCTTGTTAATATCATGCTGTGCTCACAATTTTAAATAATCCATGTCAGTTATAAAGACTGTTCCAGTGGGGAAATTATATTGGCCAAGATTTAAACATTTGCTGCAGATAGGTTTGCATTTTAACCACCTTCCATAAAGGCTGCAGATGGTTGCATTTGTATGGCTATCCATGGATAAGCATTGTACTGGACACTGGAGGCTCTTCAAAGGGCTCTGGGTAACACACTGCCTCAAGCTTGTGTTGGCCACAGTTTGGAGCTTCAGTCCCATGCCTCTAAACAACAGTTTATAAATAGCCAGGACTAGCATGGAGACCTTAAGGACAGCGGTGCAAAACCCTGAGTTAGCTCAGTGACAAGTGCTTGGAAGGCAGTGGATCAGCAGCGGTGCTCAGCCACCGTCAGTTCCCGGTTTTCACAGGAGACAAAAATGCCTCAGAAGGCCAGGTGCTGGTGGCCCACGCCTCTAATCCCAGCACTCGGGAGTCAGAAGCAGGTGGATCTCTGTGAGTTCAAGAGTGAGTTCCAGGACATCCAGAGCTGCAACACAGAGAAACGTTATTTTGAAAAACAACAACAACAAAAGATCAAAAACAAAACAAAACCAAAACAGAAAACCTCAGAATGTTCGGCAGAATTGAACATAAACTTGTGATAAGAGGTTTGTGCTGAAGTCTTTAGTGGGATTTTGGGATTATTCGGATATTTGCAAATTTCTAGACTTGATCCCAAGTGGCGTGGGAGAGGAAGCATTGAAATTTCTGGAAATGCCTCATCAAGTACAATTATTTAGGAATTTCTAATTAACCTATTTTTAAGCTTTTTTTCACTAAGAAATGTTTCAGAAACATTAAGAAATGTTCCAAATGGCAAATTAATTAAAAATGTTTTAATCAACTGTAAGCAAAGATAGATTGCCTTATCCTACTCTACTGAACACGAATATGCAGAAAAGATCAAATTACACAATACCATTGAAAAATATGCAAAACACTTCAAAGCTGAGGGACGCTGTGATGCTTTCTGCATTACTTTGACATATAATATAATTTCAGAACATGTTACTGTAATTAAAACATTTTCGTCCATAGCCTTCTCTTTGTACCACAAAACAGATTTAATTACAGTTTTTATCTTTTACTGACATAATTATCGGGATCAAGATCAATTTTAAAATGTCAATTTGTACATTTCTTTTTCTGACATATGTTAATTGTGTTTCATGTCCGTTATTACTGAGAACAGTTTTATCACATAGAGGAAGATTATTAAAAAGTGATTCTCTGAGTATCAAGCATAATGGGGTCTAAACTTGACTGTCGCTCTGAGTCCTGAGTGTGGGACTGAAGGCTCACATCCCGACAGGCTGCCGTCCGTCCTGTGCTTGCACTCAGTGTGTTTCTGCACTAGAGGCTGTAGACAAAGTCCTGGAGCATTCTGATAAGATCTGAGAAAGCTGGAATGTGGGCAGGTTACTGGGCAGCATATGAAAGAAGGAGAATCGTCATCGGAGTTAAACCTGGTGCCTGCGTTCAAAAACACATGCAACTTTGCCTTATAGGGACAGAAATCTTTTTTTTAAACACACAAAGATTTATCTGTGTGCATTAGGAAGAATGGATTCTACTGCATTTTTTGTCTTTTGCTGATAAATACTCCTGACTTGTCTTCTGGTGACTGTAGTAGATACTTGCTTATGACTTCATCGGAGCCCAAACTTGCCCCTGTTGGAAGGTGGCACCCTCTAGCACAAAGGAGAGCAACTCTGCTCTAAACCTTAGCAAAATTGTCTTTCCTTTTCTCTCCCCTTTGCTTATTTTTCCTAACATTCATTCATCCTCAATTAGAGGATGGTGAAGGGGTGTACTAGAATTGTTGAGGGACATTTTACCACTATACACATCAATAGACATATGTTCAGTCACCTAGGGATAGACACATACAAAGTTTAAAAAGTTGCCTTCTTTCTTAAAAATTGATTCAATGTGATTTTTCAAACTATGCTATGATCAATTTCACAAAATTTGCATTTTTAGTGAGTGATAAGTAGCAATTAAAAAAGTGTAGGCTAGAATTTTTTAAATTGGAGGACCTCACTTGTGATACGGTAAAGTATCATTTTGACAATTTTGGGAAATTTCTATTTGAACTGTGTGTTCATGTGTGGATGGATGTATGTGCACATGTGTACTGAGTAGTAAAATACAGTGGATTTTTATCTGTGGGGCTTGCCAGATAAAGGAATGGTTGCCTTTGATTGAGGGCCAAGGCTAAAAAGGAAGCTCAAGAAACGGCATGAAAATATTTCCTTCTGCCTAGGGCTGAGCCCTGAGCTTCCATCTGCCTTTGCAATGGAGACGCTTTGTTTCCTCATGCTTCTGCCTCAGTTTCCAAAGTACCCTGGTCTTCACCCACAGGAGACTTTCCATTGTACACAGCCAGACCAGTCCTCGATAGGGCTGCATCTGCCCTAAAGCCACTAAAGCAAAACTGTCCAGCATTCTATCTGCTGCACCATCATTGACTGTCCACTGAAGGGAAGCCATTCAAGAAATTAAATGAAGGCAAATATCATCCCCTGAGGTGACTAGGTAGGCTTTGTCCCCGCTAGTGTGTGCTGTGGCATTCTTATGGCCCCCAGGCTCCTCAGGCACAACTGGTTTTGGTGCTGTTCTATCTGATGACTGTTCCTGAGCACTCTTCTGAACAGAAAAACCATGCATGTGGAAAACGTAAATAGCACTTTGTTCTGTAGTGAGGCCTCTGGGAGCTGAACCTCAGAGTTAGATGAGTCGTAATTCATTCTATGATATTGGTATACAAAAAGTAGGAAAAGGCAAGCAGAAAGGAAGCTCACTTTTAGCGTGGATTTCTAACACCTATTTCTAATACCTATTTACAGCTAAATAACAATTTTTTTCTTAGTTTCTCCTCCCTCTTCATCTCATCTTTCCTTCTTCACTCACGGCGTGTTGATAACGCTCACTCACGCCCAATGCAAACCTTAAGGCTCATTCTTTACTGGAAGAAGTGAGAATAGACTTCTCTCTTAACATCTCTTCCACAGACTGCAAACTTGCGAAGACAAGGGGTTGTCTTTCCACAGCTGTGCCCACGTGCAGCCTCTCAGGGTAGGCTCAGCTAGCTCGGTGCTTCTCACTCTTCAGCAGAAGCCACCACTGGGCTCAGCGGCTACACCTTCAGCTGACCCCTCCGCAGCTCCTCTGTTTGCTCAAGTCTCTTAGGCGTGAACAGGACTACTTTTTATAAGTTTTATTTTATTTTTAGTGGGGGGGGCGGTGCACAGGAGAGCATATGCCTGCAGAGTCCAGGGGGGATCTGATCCCCCTGGAGCTGGAGTTACAGGTGTTTGTGAGCCACCAGACATGGGTGCTAGAAACCAAACTCGGGTTTTCTAGAAGAACAGCATTGTATTCTTGACTATTGAGCTTAGCTCTCTTGCCCTGTATGTCGATTTTTTTAATGGAGACATTAATGCTTTAAAATTAAGGCTCCTTGTCTGAATAAGGCTTTTGGGTTTCTTCTAAATCTCTTCATGCTCCAGCATGTCCCTAAGTGCTCACAAAGGGGGAAGTGTCATGCTTAAGCCCACAGCCATCTACTAACCACAAGCCCAGCTATTCTGCCAGAGAGTGAGTGTTCCTGCGGCCTTGTGTGCACAGTAACAGCCGCAAACACAAACACAGCTGGCCAGCCGAATGGGCTATTTCTCGAGGCTGTGTCCTCCTCACTCCACTTACAAACAAATCGTTGAGATCAAAAAAGTGGCGTAAATGTCCTTGTGTGGAAGCTACACAACAGCCTGGGACTCCAGTCTCCATCCCTTTGTTTCACCAAAAGTAACTGATTGGTAGAGATAAAAGAGATAAATAAATGCTGGGTGTGTCTCAGAGACCCTGGTTACTGAGAAAACAGCAGGGTGCTACTACACAAAGCCTACTAGGTTTTAAGTCCAAAAGTCTAGCTTCTGGTCATGTTTTGGCCACCGATGTAACTTCAGGTAAATTCTTTAAGAAATTCAGGTTTCCTTCTGGTCTGTAAAGCATAGGTGATAATCTCCCTTGTTCAGTATGATAGTAAAGTTAACAGTATTATGGAAATAAAGAAAGCTACATGAATACAAAGCACACCAAGACTGCATGCTAATCACCTATGAATGTAAGAAAAGATAATGTGCAAGTGATTATAGCACATGCAAAGGGCAGGCTAAGCCACAGGGGGATGTCTGTGTGTGACGGGGCACCCAAGTGGTCCTCTACCTCCCTAAGTTTGCCCAACAGAGTCTTTAAGAGGGTTATTACATACATGTTGTTTTTATATTTTAAGGAAAATAAAAATGAGGATTATAAATCGCTGGCTGAAACAAAAATACATTCATTGAGAACCTCCTGGGCAGTCACTGGAAGTTAGGAAACTTTCCTAATGTGATAGCAGCAAGCAGCAAGCCCAGGATGTATACTCAAGTCTGTCAGAATCCAAATCTGGTGCTAACAAAAGATGCTATCAGCAGCGCCAGCACTGGTCCATTCCCATCTCTACTCCAACAGGAAAACCCCTATGAGAGGAGCTTGAGGTCAGGGATGGCGATGCCTCCGGAAGTTCCTTTATTGTAAAGGATTGTTTTGGCTATCCTGAGTTTTTTGTTTTTCCATATGAAGTTGATTATTATTCTTTCAAGGTCTCTGAAGAATTGTGTTGGGATTTTGATGGGGATTGCATTGAGTCTATAGAATGCTTTTGGTAGGATTGCCATTTTTATTATGTTGATCCTACCTATCCAAAAGCATGGGAGATGTTTCCATTTTCTGGTATCATCTTCAGTTTCTTTCTTCAAAGACTTAAAGTTCTTGTCAAACAGGTCTGTCACTTCTTTGGTTAGTGTTACCCTAAAATATGTTATTTGTGGCTATTATGAAAGGTGATGTTTCTCTGATTCCTTTCTCAGCTTCTTTATCATTTGTATATAGAAGGGCTACTGGCTTTTTTGAGTTGATCTTGTATCCTGCCACATTACTGAAGGTATTTATCAGCTG
>LOJH01045965.1:0-13495 GCA_001685095.1 Ellobius talpinus
CTGGCCAATCAGTGTTTATTTAAAACATGATTGACAGAATACAGACAATTCTCATGCACCAAGTTACCCTTCAGAATTTTCTTTAAGAAGATTTGAACAGATAAAATCACCATTACTAGAAATAAATATCCTCAAAATTACAAGCGACAACTATAAATATACAAGTATAAGTATATATGTAAAAAGATGAAAGGAGAGGAGAAAAGTAAACCTTTGAGTTGTGTGAATGGGCACTTAGGGTCTAGTCAAAATACCTATAACAACATGTTGGATAATTCAAAAGTCACCATCTCTGAAAACATTTGAAATGTGACAGGGGCAAGCCCACGGAAGAGCCCAAGCTGGGCATGGTGGCACATACTGCAGGTCCAGCCTTCCGGGGGCTGATGTAGGAAACTGGGGAATTGTGGATTTGAGGCAAAGAATGCTCCATAAAAATACTCAATTTGAAAACAAACAAAACAAAATTATAGATCTAGTGCCAATGAGGATCACTATATAAAGATGCATATGATAAACTAAAACATTTTTACAACCACAGAAAGGGAAAACCAAATACTATTCAATTGGCATATCATTTAAACATGAAATTTTAAGTATATACATGTATCTAAACTTATTAAATATGTTTAGTTTAACTGCAAATACTATCAGTATATTCCATGTGGCACAAAAAAAATAATCCAGGCTCTTAGCATTGTGTGTACCACAGATTCAATATAAACTAATATTTGGGCATCTGTACTAAATTCTCTGCCATCCTTCAGGTAAGGATTGCAGAATAGCGAGATAAGCCCACACACCATCTGCCCCAGAAACAACGGTTACCCTGGGCCAAAATGAAGAAAGATGTGTGTCAGTCAAGTGTAGAACATTCTGCAGGTTACAAACCAAAATCTGTTTTCTTCTTTATTTACTTTACTGAGCAAACATGTTCACATTATTAATAATGCAGTTACATGGGGAAATTATTTAATTAAATTTTAATAAACTAGAGGAAGCTATTCATGCAACAGCAATTTGAAATATGATGCTGCTTCTCACTCAGTAGGCCATTTCCTCTGAGGCAAAATATGATCATTTGACAGAGAGATTCGTCCCACCCACCAAAACCAAGAAACCTAGATTAGAAGATGAGTGGGAAATCCTTCACTTCTACCTCAAAGACTGCAACTGACAAGGACAAGATCTGGGTGTGTGATCTGCCACATTTCACAAGAAGACTAACATTTCACAAGAAGACTAGGAATCTGAGTGCCAAAAGCATCTCACAGACTCTACTGAAAATCCAGCAGAAAATGCTTAAAGCAAAACTCACGGAATTGTAACCACCAACACAGCTTGCTCCAACACGACTCAACCCTTCCAACTTTTCTCGGCAAAAGAAAAAAATCAATCTTCACTGAAACTACAGTTTCTACTTAAACTGTATGCTACTGACATTTTGAGACCAATTTTTCTTAGATATCTTGTAAATTATGGAACACACATTTTCTGTATTAGCTTCTACTTACTACATGGTGCTAACACTGTCCTCCACTATAGTGGGAACCAAAACTAGTTAGAGATATTGCCAGATGTCCCCTGAGAGGTAAAAATCATTCCCTGTGGAGAAATGACCTACACAGCATATGTCCAATATTAAAAGGCCAATAATGACTATTACTAGGTTTTCTGGACAATCATTTCTAAACAAGAAAAGTGGGGGCTTAAGGGAAGGAGGTGACCAGTGATGAATTTGGAGGTAGGAATTAAAGGCGGAAGAAGGAACGTCTGTGTACTTCTCCTTCTCCCTGAGAATTCAACAAGAGATCATGAGCTATCTTTAGTTCTGGGCAGTGAAGTAGTTTGCTCCTGGCTTTGTATACACCTGGATGCTGGCAGGGCTCCTGCTTCTGGCTTCATGGTCTTTCTGGGTGGCTGCATCCTAAATGTTAATGGAGAGTACTGGAGCTGACTGTGGATGCAGGGCGGGAGCTGCCCTTCGGTTTATCTATTCCTCTAACCATGAGGCCGGGCTCCCTTCCTCTCAGGTGTCCTGTCAAACATCCCTAAGTCGAAAATATCACTGCCTCATCTGCCCTTTCTTCAGACATATGCCAAAAATGACTAAACGCTCCTTCTCTGAATCTACACTTCTCAAATACTCCCAACATATGCCCAGTAATGAGAACACATACCTCCTCAGGCAAGGGAATTGCAACACAGGTTCCTCCTTCATTAGCCCTAACAGACATGATCTTGTTTATCTAGGTGCTGAGGAAACAGATTCAATGTCACATGGACTTTATCACTTTGGCTTGCTTTTTCTTTTCCAAGTTCACAAAAAATGAAAGCCAGTTAATTAAAATCAAGTGGTCTGAGCTAACCTCCTACTTCCCTCTCCATCTGTGGAGTATTTGCTTCCAGATATACTCAGCCGGTTCCATTTGTTTCCCCCTGGGCTGACACTGGTCAAGTTCAAACCCACTGCACTGCCAAACATACAGAAGCAAGCAACACTTGCCCAAAGATAGCCATCTCTTTGATGTGAGAGGCTTCACTTTTCTACATTTGTAAAATGGCTTTTGGGGCTGCACCTTCTCAGTTTTCCTTGGCAAAATTCATCAGAAGAGCCTGTGTCTTTGTCCCTGCTGCCTATCTTTTACTGGAATACACTGATATTAAACTTGCAAGCTATAATTTTGTAAGCAAAATGGAATGGGGAAAGAGTTTGATTTGACAAGGCCTTTCAAGGAAAGGTTCTTGTCTAGCTTCAGATTTCTAGAGGTAAATATAATGTCTTCTTTGCTGTCTCCCCTGCAATGTCTGCTTCACTGCTGGAAGTATGACATAAAAGCAATAGGAATTTTTAGGTGTAACTACATTTTTTTCCTAAAAGAAAGTAAGTTGGTTTCCATCTTCGTGTGTGTGTGTGTGTGTGTGTGTGTGTGTGTGTGTGTTTGTGTGCAGGCTTCTTGCTGGCCAAGACCTCACCTATTTGGCTAGGATGGATAAGCCCCAGGGATGCTTCCGTCTCCTCCGCAGAACTAGAAATATGGGCAGACACTACTGAACCTGGCTCATCCATGGGTTCCAGGGATTGAACTCACATTCCCATTCTTGCATAGACAAACACTTTACTGATTGAGCCTTTTGCAGATACTTTCTGCAATTAACCTAGAATGCCAGTGCTCAGTCTCTGATGAGCTTGGCCATGAGGTGTACCAAGGAGGTTGGTGGCTCTCTTGAGGGGACAATGGTAATCACCACAAAATGTTGAGGTCTGGTAGCAGGCATTGAGATGCCAATTCCTTTTGAAAATTGGAGAGGGAAAGAACACACACACCCCCTTTGGACAGCTTACTATCCTAAGGGTCCTTGGATTGGGTGAATTTTCCGCACCCTTTGATAGTCCCTTGAAGGCTTAGCCTTCCCAAGGAACAAACACAGTATCATTTTTCAGATGCTTAGAAAGTGACAGGAACAGCAAGAGCTGCCTGCACGGTGGCCTATATTTGCTCGCACTATGGAAACCGACTGAGGGCCCACACCTGCTAAACGAGGCAGCCACAGCTGCTGTGCATCCTGGCTCACCCTAAATAATGACACAGCTCAAATTCTACCGTACTGAAATACGGTCAACATTTTTTTTTCTTTTTGCATTTGAGACTTCTCTCATTAACTCAGCCTCTGAGTATCTTCCGACTTGTGTTCTGATGTTCCGACCTCATTATTTGTGAGTATTACATTATACTTTTCAGCCATTAACTCCATTATTAGAAACCCACACGAACATCATCCTAAAGTGATAGATTGGAATCTTGCCTTTTTCAGAGCAGACAGAACGCGTATAAGGTTTGGACAGACTTTAAAGATAAATAAAGTTGAAAGATAACTCCTGCATTATAATTTTATAACTTGGTGGGTATGACTATGTTAAGAAACTTCTAGATTCCAGCATTCTGCAAGGCATTTTGTTATTAAAAGGAGATAGATAACCCAGTCATTCTCTGAAGATACCTGGTGCTGACGTTGGGCAGATTCCGTAATGTTTCATTTATTTAGCTATTCCAGGACATCACAGGAGATTGATCCCTTCACTACCAAGTAGGAGCAAACCACTGCATGAGTGTGTAACGGCAGGGTGTGTATACTGTTGCTGAGCATATAGATTAATCCAAATTGCTTAGGAAACAATTTAGGAGTGTCTAATAAATTTGAAAATCATATACAACAGGGGACTTAAACCTCGACTCCTGGGTATGTTTCCAGGAGAAAGTTTCCCCCACGCAAGGGGCTTAAAACTCAACTCCTGGCTTTGTTTCCAGGAGTAAGTTTCCTACGTGCACGGGTGCAAAGTGTTCATGGCAGCAGCATTGTTTCCTTTTAAAGCAAAAAACACAACAACAACAGCAACAAAACATGACTAGGGGGCTGGATAATTTGGACCTTTAAAGTAACCTCTACCCGGTTCTGAATAAGTGAAGCTGACTGACTGTTCCGTATCTTCATCAGCTGATTAAGAGTCACCCGAGACCCCACAGAGGTTTGTCGGGGGAACAGTCCTGTCTAGCCACAGCCATGTGTACAGATCCTAGATTCACACCTTGCACACGGTTGGCTACTTGATAAATGGCTGCCAAGTAAAAAAAGTGTGGAGAAGGAACGAAGGCGCGGGTGGTCACAGCACACTTCACTACCCAGGCCTTCCAAACAGTCCGGCAACCTGGATCATGAACGCCTGAGATTTGCTTAGCCATTGTACTTCTGGCCTTACCACAAACCTGGAGTTAGAACTGCTAAAGGTGGAACCGGGGAAGCTGCATTTTACCCCACGTGTCGGCGGCTCTTCAATGTAAACAGAAACCACTTTTCAGACACACATACATAGAGAATAGAAAACAAATGGAGCGAACATGACAACTCCAGCCATGGTTATAATTACTAACAACTATTCATATGACATGCCAAATCCCTGTTATGCGTCAGGTCTCATAGCACACTGCACTTTCAGAAAACAAACAAAAAAGGAGCTGAACGAGGAATTTCATTACATTTTCTGGACCATGTTTGAGGGTTTAGACATTGAGGCGCAGAGACGTTAAACAGCTACTCAAAGATGTGGAGTTACTAAGAGCAGACGAGATCTTCCTAAGAAGTTACCAACCCAGCACTGCAAAGTAGCTGTTACAGGTAAAGCTAGGCTATCTTTACAGCTGTATATGTCCTACGGCACCACAAAGCACCGCCAACAGTGTAAAGCCAAGAGCCCGCGGGCTCCTTCCCTTCCCACAGCGATTCTCCCAAGAGCTGTAATAATTGAGCAGGCCACATTCTTATTTTCTGTAGGACTCTACCTACAGGAAACTGAGAGGAAATGAATGCAAAATTTATATAAAAATAGACAATGTCATTTCATCATAGTACTCCCCCGGCTGTCCCCCAAATGACTTCAAATAGAGTTTCCGATTGTCTTGATTTAGCAAGCAGGCATTGCCTTCCACTCCTAGAACTCACTGGACGTCTATCGGCCCAGCAGGTGCTTCAGCATTGGATTTTAAACTCATTCAGAAGCCAGAATGAGCCTTGTTTCTGTCACAAATGCAGTCTGCCTGGTAAGTCTGTGAAGGGGAAGAGAGTATCAACCGGCAGACTCCCTTGCAGACCACTGAAGCAGCAGGAGCTGCCATCGTGACCACCCCATCATCTCCCACTGGCTCCACTGCCAGCTTGAGACCTGAAAGGGACAGGCAGAGAGATGAGAGCAAGCCCCGGAGGCCGGAGGTGATCCTCACTCCCATCAACACACTGACTGCCCTGCCCCTTTCTCTAGCTCCAGGTTCAGTAACATAGAAAAGGACAGCGTTAGTTTGGAGGGGGAAAACTACAGAAATGAAGTCACACGTCCTCTGAGCACCACAGACCTTAAAATAATTTCTAAGATGGGCACTTCCCATTCTAAAATACACAAGACGTGAGAAATTCCAGGGATTAAATGGGAGACAAGAAAAGGCGCAAGCAGATGCCGAGCCCTTCCAAAGGCTCCCATCGTCCTCTGATTAACACTAATTCCTTCAGCTGCTCAGTTTTTTCTCCCTGGCCTCTCCTCACCTCACTCTCCCTGGGTTTCCTCAGCCAGGCATTTTAGGAGCTCTGATCTATACACAAACGGTGCCCTAACTTTGCCAGGAGAAAAGATCCTGCTTCCTTGGCCACCACAGCTGCAGCGAGCAGAGCACACGTCGTCTTTATTGAGTCTTTAGTGTACAAACATGTTTTTATCTTCTGTAAGTGTTCCCAAAATAAGTAGCTCTGGAGACCGCCCGGGAGTCTGATGTCTCCTTCCAGTCCCTGAGGTACTTTTGAAATAGTCTTATCACAGATCGCAAATCACGGGGCTCTCGTTTTTCCCATGCTTGTGATGTCTTTTTGGTGACTTCACATTCTATGAGCTATTTTGAGTGGTTAAACGCTGGTGCCTGAAGAGTGAGATTCCCTCTGTCTGTTTGCAGACTGTGAATAAAAGAGTCTCAATATATTGACAAAGTGTTCAGCTCTAGTTTATTGATCTTACCTGGACAGACATCACTTATTTCATCAAAAATGGAAGAAGATTCCTGGCATCTTCAAATGTAGGTGTAACAGAAGTTCTGCAACTGCTAACTTTATAAAAAGAGACATAAATACCTGTTAATTTTTTAAACATGTCTAAACACTTCTAAACTGGAAGTGATTATGCGTGTTATTCAAAATGCATTATTTAAATATTAAAATGAAATTTTTCCAAGGCCAACATAAGTGATGGTCCAGTTGGATGAAGGGAAGAATGAAGTATACGGTGGTGTTTGGTATAAAATCAGTGTGTCAGTGGAAACACATATTTAAAGCTTTTGTAGGCTTGATACCAGAACTATCCTCCATAATATTTCCAATCTCTGATAGAAGAGTAATTTCCCAAGACATCAAAAATATTTTTTTTCTTAATGCAGTAAATACTGGGGCTTGTTATGACAGGAAGAATAAAACTTCTGTTTTAGAAAACATTCAGACAGAATTATTTGTTGGCAAATTATATATGCATAATCATCATATCTAAGACTTCCTTCCCATAGTCAGCTCCTGCAACACTAGTTTGGACTGCTAATCCCTAAGCAAGCAAAGCCACGTCATACAATCGCTTTCTCGAGGCTGCTACAACTGTTCAGATTCCTTCCATTGCAGGCTCCCATCAATAGCAAAATACAATTTTGGACCACTGTTTCCAAGGAAAGCTTCCCAGGGCTCGAGGATGAACCTGGATCTTTCTATTTAATTTCTATTTTATCTCTGGGGGGAAAAATGGCACAGAAGCAAACAGAATATGTTTTCTGTGAAAGTGCCCCTTTATCGGCCATTAGGCATCATGAACTTTGATGAATGAGGGCCAGCGGGCTGTGCTCTCGGAACGCAGCCAAGCGGGGAGGTGGAGGCAGCTGCTGCAGGGGAAGTGTGGGAAACTGGCCCTGCTCAGGTCCAAAACGGAGGCACTACAGCAAGGGGCAGTTTCAGCTTCATTCAGGTCTGGTTTAGGCAATGTCAGGGTCAAGGGAACTTCTATCAGACAGCAAGAGGCAAGATATGCACAGACAGCGATGATCTTAAAGTCTGCAGAGAGAGAGAATACTAAGGACATATACTAAGGAAAAATGTATAGAATACTATTTACACACATATGAAGGACAAAATTATATGCTAATATATACTAAGGACAAACCCCAAGAAATGCAAGTGTCATAAAAATACAGGATTCTCTTCAGCAGGTATGCTGTACCCAAGGCTCACACATAACACACTGAACCCTAAACCCACAACGGCAAATGCTGCCAGCACATCATCTGGGTGTGGGCAGCGTGTCTACTAGCTAGGTCTGCAGATTTTTGATACCACTGACTTCATCTGGGAAGGCCGATAAACATTACACGAAATTACTTATTTGCATTCATAACTCTATGCAATCCTGTAAATGACCTTACTTAGCCATTCAATTATTTTGGTTAGACAGTAATTGTGTTCTCTCATTAGCAAAGTGGGAGGTTTCGTAAGACTGGAAAAAATGCAGTTCTTAAATGTACTTAGTTAGGTCATTAAAATGCAGGGTAAAAGAGGTGTATAAAATCCGCAGGCTTGAAAGTTTGTGTACTGCTTCAAAAGCCCTTAAAAGCCTTCCCTAAATGCCACACATAAGGGCCTAGGCTCACCCCACAGGTGGCATTTGCCTATGCCTCTCAAATCTGTCTTTTGTCCAGCCTGTCAATCTGGTCCTTGAGTTTCAGCAGGCCTTGGGCTGTAATCTACTATGGCTCCTGAAACTTCTAAATCCAAAACTTTCATTGACTTCACTGCGCTATCTAACCCTTTCTTAAATATACACACAAACACAGACATATGGGTCTTCTATTCCCTGCTCTGACCTGTGTTCTCCTAGTTCCCCCTCTACCTCTTAATCTTTCACTTGCTCTTTTCCTATTTATTTTTCTGCATGTCTGTTACTTATTGTTGCATGCAATCTTTCATACCCATGGTTTTAACTACCATCTCTCTAAAAAAAAAAAACCCTGAACTCTCCATGGAGCCTACAGCCCAACACCAACAACTGACTCATTCCTCAGAGTCTCCAACTCCAATTTCTTTATAGTTTCACCTGAACATCTATCTTCGTACAGTTGGTTTTACCATAAGTACTAATTTGCTACTCACCGAAGCTATTCGTCATCATCCTTCTACTTTTATCCCCAATTCATTTCATTCCCTGGGTCCTTTTGTTAGGTTGCTTCCCTAAATATCTCCCTGGTCAATGTTCTCCTTCCCAATACTTTCTCCTTATTTCTGGAATTTGTGTCCCTATTCAGATTCTTTTTGTGGCTCCTATATTATCTTGATTTGTTCCTGTGTGGGACCATTGCTGAAGTATAATGGGCTTACATGGAAGTAACTGGTGAGAAGAACCACAAAGACTAAGAAGAGGAGTGGAGCCAACAAATCCTTCTCCTTGTCTTCAGAGCCAGATCCTCACTGTGCACTGGCAAGCACAGGATGCCCTCTTTGGAGGGTGGACACTTCTAGTGCATGGTCATTGCTCTTTGAAGGTTTCTAGAAACAAGTTGGCTTGGCGTAGACTAGTAGGTAGAAAAAGCCATTTGGATGGATTACTGTGCACACTGGGAAATAACATCGCAGGAATTCCATATAAGGGATGAGAAACCCGGACAGGCTGCACAATCCATGGTTTAAGCTTAAATAACTTCCCAAGTTATGGAAAGAAATAGAGGCTTGTGTAGGGATGGCCTTGGAAATCTGTAGAGGGTGGTGGTGGCAGGCTACAGGAGGAGATGAATATGAACAAGGAAGTGTGGGTTGTCATTAGGGTGACCCCTCGGAGCAGCCCTCAGAAGAACGAATGGAGAGTGTGTCTAGGAGCGATAGCAGAGGCCTGGGCATCTATTAACTTCTCCTCTCCAGTAGTTCATCTTTCCTGGTTAATGTATTTTGCTGAGAATTTGCATTCCGTCTAGGAAAGGGGTCTCAGAAAAAAAAAAAAAAAACCTCCTTGCTCTCAAAGAGAAAAGGATTTGGAGGCTGGGAAAAGTCAGAGTGAAGAGGGGAACCTTGAAGTTACTCCTTGAAGTGGAGCCTTGAAGCTCGAAGTTGCTTCAGAGTTGGAGGTTTGGGGTTCCACCGTCATTCAGCATGGCACTGTCAGAAGCAAACGTTGACCCAGCGGGTACATCACGACCTGGAAGTCTGGTACTCCCTGCATCTGTTACCCCACCCTCTCAACTCTGGCCAGGCTGATACACTCTTCAATCCTTCCTTGTCTCCCATTGCTTTCTGCAAGACTTTGGCCCTCTGCATGGAACATGGCTTTTTAACTAAAGATGAAATCACCTTTTTCCCCCTGTGACCTGTAGTAAAGCACTGCTGTTTGTCCCCGCGGCATTTGTCTTGCAGCATGTGACATCGTGAAGCACGGGCTTTGACTTCAGAGCTCAGGAATTCTCCAGTTCCTAGTAGATCTGCATCAGTCTATAGAAGGTTGGGGACTAAATTATCCTCAGGAGACACTGTATCTCCACACCCCAGCATTAAGCCTGGCTGATAACAATCCACCAAATGATACCTGCTGTTTTTTATCACGATCTGCCCAGTTTCATGCAGACATTCAGGCTATCTATCTCCCTTCAACTTGCTCGCCCAGCCATGGCTAACTACCACATGTCTGTGTTTCTCCATGGCCTAGGCATCCACCGAGTATATGCATTCAAAGAAAGATAAATGTATGACCCAAAGTCCATTCAACCAAAGAGAAAGGGAGCAGTGATAAGCACTTGAAATAGATACATCAGGCCACTGACACTCAGAAGGTCCTCTTGGTTCAAAAACCACATTTGAGTTTTACAGTCCTGGGATGGTCTCTTTTGATAGCGATTTCCCTGAAGCTCCATCTGCAATGGCAAAGTCTGAAAAGCCTTTTCTCTTTCCTGACGCTGTCCCTCTATTTTAGCTCCCTCTGCTGACACTGCTGCTTATCCTTGCAGGAGAAGCTCAGCAGAAAGCACCGCAGAAAGCAGGGCTCTGATACATACCAACATTACTGGATGCGAAGCAGCCTTAGCAAGTGATCTCTATGCACCCTTACAAAGGTCAGTAATGCAGATTAAGGAACCTAATGCTTGACTGAGTTTCTTTGTCTGACCCCATTTAGACTACGGCTACAACAAAAATCTTGTGAAATGAGTGTCTTCTGAACAAGTATTTATGTCTCACTGTTCTGGAGGCTGGGAAGTTTAAGGTCAAGTTACTATTACCTGCAGGTCATCTCTTCATTTGTTGCATGTTGGCAAAAGGGGTAAAGAATCTCCCAGACAAGCATGTCATTCATGCCTGTGCTACCAGGCTTATGAAACTACCCTCAATGACCCCACGCCCCAACACTATCATCTTGGAAGTTCAGCTTTCATCCTGGGAAAGGAGGACCAGCTACACCAGATACTCAATGGCAGTCTTGTTTCCCACTTTCCTGTCTCCATCTTTTTGGTTTTTGGGGTTTTTGTTGTTGTTTTGTTTTGTTTTGTTTTTGTTTGCTTGCTTGCTTGCTTGTTTTGCTTTTTCATAGGGTGAGGTAGCTTTGGGTCTGAGAATTGTTTTTCTGTTTGATGAACACTTTACAAACCTATGTTGGACATTATATTCAGTCTGTAAAGTTCACAGGAAAATCCACAAAGTAATTTACACAGTTTAAAAAATAATTTGGAAATCAGGAACTGGAGAGATGCCTCAGTGGTTAAGAACACTGGATGGTCTTGCAGAGGATCTGGGTTCGATTCTGAGCACCCACACAGTGACTCATAGCTGTAACTCCATTTCCAGAGGATCTGATGCCCTCTTCCAACCTCCACAGGAACCAGGCACACACATGGCAAGCAGACAACCAGGAAGGTAAATATGAAAACAATAAAAGTCAAAAGTTAACAAAAAATATCAGTTAATCAAAATCTTCTAAACATAAAATATATCCCTTTACAAAACTACTATTTTACTAATCCATTTCTCCAGAGTCATTTGTTTCCAGTGGTCACTCTATAGAAGGTCAGAGACTAAATTCACCTCAGGTGACACTGTAGCTCCGCATCTTAGCATTAAGCCTGACTGATAGCAGTTCACCAAGATATCTGCTGTTTTTACCACCACCTGTCCAGTTTCATGCAGACATTCTGGTTTTTTAATATCTAATGGTTTTTAATGGTCAATCTCTGCCTCTCTGGAACAAAAACAAAAACAAAAAGCAGAACTCTAAAATCACCTACTGCTAAGAGTTAGTTTTCAGAAAGCAAATGAAGGGAGAGGTGTTGGCTTAGGCTTTTTGTTTGTTCCCGACCGCTCAGACTCAAAATAATCACACAGAAACTATATTATTATTTGCAATACTGTTTGGCCAATAACTTAAGTGTATTTTTTAACTACCTCTTATATCCTGAACGAACCCATCTCCATTAATCTGTGCATCACCACGAGGTTGTGGCCTACAGGCAAAGTTTCAGCAAGCTCCTGCAGAGGCATCTGTCTCCTGCGGTGGCTACATGTTTCCTCAACTCTACCTTCTTTCTCCCAACATTCAGTTTAGTTTTCCCCACCTAGCTCTATTCTACCTTGCACAGGCCCAAAGCAGTTTCTTTATTAACCAACGGTAATAAAAGATATTCACAAATTACAGAGGGAAATCCCACATCAGAAAGGGGAATGAATAAGAAAGCAATAGGTTTTAGAACAGCAATGAAAAGAACTGACAATCAGGAAAACATTTAAAGAAGTACTAGTTTGAATATTGGATATATGCTCACTAAGGTCCCTGGAAGTGCTTCAGTGGCATGGAGCTGTAGAACATGGGATACACTGAGATGTCCAAGGTCTCTTTTAAAGACATTAAGGAAGTTCTTGAGTGAGAATTGTTAATAAAAGCTGAGTTTGGCTCCCCCCAGCTTCCTAGATTCATGTCTGACATATGGTTTCTTGCTCCGTAAGAGTTCCCTCTGGTCACTATGTTGTGACACCGGCAGGAGAAGACTCATCAGAAATACACTTATGCAGGCACCATGACCTTGAATATTTAGAGCTGTGAGTTAAACAAACCTCTTTATTTATAAAGGTAGCCATACAAGTGTTTCATTGTAGTAATAAAAATAATACCTAATAAAGTAATATAAAAATAAGAGTACATTTAGACAGCTTGTATTTAGGAGGAGGTTATATAAAAAATAAGCATTAATATAATTCTGAATGCTGAGAAAGAGGTGGACATCAATATATACAATTTTCTACTGATTTCTTGCTCTATTCTTCTTGGCTGTTTTGACTGAAATTGTATTCCGCACCACTTCAGTAGGTCACCAGGTTACTAGACACTTCTGGGACACTCAAAATCTAAGTGATTGATTCACTGTTTACCTTTAAAATGGGACTATGTTTCAAACGGAACTAAACCAAAGAAGCACAAGCAATATGTGTTAGAGACAACAAGAAAAGCAAGAAATGTAATTACCCACATTCTCAGACTGATGTAGGAAAATGAATTCTGATTTGAGCTCTGCCTTCCAGGATCAGTGTCTTGTTGTGGTGGTGTGAAAGAAAATGGCCCCCATAGGGAGTGTCACTAATAGGAAATGTAGCCTTCTTGGAGGAAGTGTGTCACTGTGGGGGTGAGCTGGGAGATCTCCTGTGCTCAAGCTATATCCAGTGAGACAGTTGACTTCTTGTTGCCTTCTGATCAAGATGTAGCCAGCATCATGTCTGCCTTTATGCTGCCATACTCCCAGCTGCCCATTCTTCCTGCCATGATGAAAATAGACCACACCTCTGAAGCAGTAAGTCACCCTTACAGTTGCCCTGATCATGATGTCTCTTCAATCAATAGAAACCCTAGCCAAGGGGGGCTGGAGAGATGGCTCAGTGGTTAAGAGCATTGCTGGCTCTTCCAAAG
>LOJH01045966.1:0-13494 GCA_001685095.1 Ellobius talpinus
GGGGTGGGAGGAGGAGAGGAAGTGGGAATTTGGATTGGTATTTTTATTTAAAAAGTATTAAATAAAAAGTTTAAAGAAAAAATTAAAAAAAAAATAAAATAAAATTAATTTGCATCTTTAAAAAAAAAGAAATTCAATCATTCATTCCTCCAGCCATTTATTTTTTCGATGCCTCCTCTAATGGTTTTCAACACCATATATGTGTCTTATTCCATTTTGTATTGTTATATCAACATGCCCGAGGTTTAGCAACTTATAGAGAAAAGGAGTTTCCTTGGTTCCTGATTCTGGTGGCCGGAGAGTCCAAAAAGCGTGGTGCGGATATCCTAGCAAAGGATCCTTGTTTGGTTACAATGTGGTGGAGAAGTGCCAAGGGAAATGACCACATGCACAGGGACAGGCATGTCGGGTGGCCTCACTTTATAACTACCCTTGTGAGAACCAATCCATTCCTGAGAGCCCCTACTTCTTCCACAAGACATCGCCAATGTGCGCATGTGGGTAGAGCCCCTAAGACCCAATTCCCTCTCGCAAGCTTCACCTCTCGTTCTGTAAGAACATGCAGTGTTGTCCATTAGAGCCCTAATAAAATTGAGGGGAGAAAATGTTTTCATGTGTATTTTCATGATATTTTGATTTAGTTTTTGAGAATTTCATGAATAGGATGCATTTTTATTATATCCACCCCCTTCCAATCCCCTCTCTCCAAATCACCCCAGGCCAACATGGCCCCATACCAAGTCCCGTTCTCTTCTTTATTTTGTAAATAATCCACAGGGTCCAAGTAGTGCTGTTCTGTGCATAGGTGGGGGCTGTCCACTGGAGCACGGGCAACCTATCAACAGCCACATTTTCACGGGGGGAAAAAGTCTCCCCCTCCCTCTATAGCCCTTAACTATCAATGGCTCCTCAGCTAGGGGTGGAGCCTCATGGGCTCCTCCCCCATTCATGCTGGAATGCTCTCTGGCTTATCTTTAACCACGGCTACTGTGAGTTCTTGAATGCCTGGGTTCTCTCATGCCCAGAAGACGGGTTCACAGCACACCTCCTGATCCTCCCCCTCTTCCATCCTTCCAACCCCTTGCATGGGGGTGGCTTTGATATACACGTCCCCTTTAGGACTGAGTACTCAAGGTCACTTATCCTCTGCACTTTGACCAGTGATTAGTCTCTGGATTAATCACCGTCAACTGCAAAAAGAAATTTCCTGAGCATGGTTGAGAGCAGCATAAATCTACGGGAGTAAACACAAACGTTTAGAAGACGCTTAGACATTATGATCATTTGGTAAAACAGTATCTGGTTACTCCAATAGGAAGGCTCCATCTCTTAAAAGTTCGATTACATTAACACCATCATTCAAGAACCTAAGGACCTGGGAAGACAAACTCCATCCAAACTGTAGTACTCGGACTCTCATAATCCATTCATTGCTTTAGCATTTCTGACCATCACCACAAACCAGTATAGAGCTGGGTTTAAAGAGACAACTGTACATGATCCTTGCTGTCCTCACTGGCTGAGCCCTGCTGCACTGTGTGTGCATGTGCATGTGTGTGCATGTGTGTGTGCGCGCACGCGTGCGTGCGTGCGTGTGTGCGCTCGCGCGCGCAGTGTGTTGGTTTGTTTTTTCAGAGAGGGTCTCTCACAGGCCTAGAATTCACTGATAAGCTAGACTGACTTCCAGAGATCTGTCTGTATCCATCTTGCCGGTACACACCACCCCGCCATGATTTTTCCATGGGTTCTAAGGCTAAACTCAAGCCTTCATGCTTGGAGGGCAAGCACTCCACCAACTGAACCATCTCCCCACCCTGAGCACTGCCCTATCTGAGAGTTTTTGACTAAACCAAAATGCTTTCGGCTGCTTCTCTGCTTCTCTGCGTTTCATAGCCAGAAGCCACACTCTAATGTCCCTGCTGGATTCATTTCCTCATGCATGTGTCATGGACACATTAACATATGCAGAACTGAAATCATGTCCAAACCCTCTAAACCCAGAACTCTATAATATTATTGGAAACAGCTATATTTTCCTCTCCTGCTATTATTTTCTTTTAGTAACTGTTTGTTGTTTCTTTTGTCAAGAGATAAGGCAAGGTTCAGAAGCTTGAAACTGATTTTTTAAATTATTGTATTTCTAGAATATATATATATGATGTATATACATACATAAGGCTTAAGCAAACAGAAATTTATTTCATCTGTGTCTGGAGGCCAGAGGTTCAGTGTGGTTGGTTCTGCTAAAGGCCTTCTTCCTGCTGACAGCTGCTCTCTTATTGTGTCCTCACAGGGTGAAGCAGGAGAAAACAGGACTCTGCTGTGACTTAAAAAGGACATTAATGTTAACCAATCACAGGACTCATCCTTATGACTTCATTTAACCTTTATTACTTCGGCAAAGACCCTGTCACCAAATACAGTCACATTGGAGGATAGGACTTCACATGCAGATTTTAGGGTAGACACAGACATTTAGTCCATAACCATATAGAACACAGTCTCTCCCCCGCCCCTTCCTGCTCTGCTCTCTCTCCTTTCCTTCCCCCCACCTATCTCATGTGTGAATGCACCTCTGTGTGTCATCATCAGTTAGAAACACCCAGAAGGAAAGGCTATGGAGACTCAGTGAATAAAGCTCTACCTTTGTACGCATAAGGACCTGAGTTCAATCCCCCAAACCCCATCTGGAAAAAAAATAAAAAAACATAAATAAAAGAAGCCGGACATGGTGACCCAGGCTTGTAATCCCAGCACTGGAGAACCAGAGAGAGGTGGGTCCCTGGTGCTCACTCACTGATGAGTCAGCAAGCCTAGCCTAGTTGGTGAGTTCCAGGACAGTGAAAAACTCTCTCTCTCTCTCTCTCTCNCACACACACACACACACACACACAGACCACCAGCACGTGAGGTTGTCCTCTGGCTTCCATGCCCCTCCCCACGCAGACAGGTGAGCAGGTGGATACACTCACAAACATCCATGTACACATACACACACCAAAAAGCATCCAGTCGTTGCTGGGGCTCATAATAGTTCCGAATTTTCTTTCATTTCTGTTGTCTCTCTGGCCCCAGATGAAGCATATGAGAGGGTTCTGTGAGCATACTCTTCCTTAGCTTTATGCTTTCAATGCTTTGCTCCATACCTCTGACAATAATTGGGCTTTATTTCATTCAATAATATCTCCTGAAAGCAATACAAATGCTAATACTCAATCGTTTGTTCCCATCTTGTTCCAAGCAAAAGTGTTCGAGGTGGTTTGCCAAAATATAGATAGGAAAACAGAATTTTAAATTAAATTGGGAGAAAGAAAAAAATATCAGGGAAGGATATAAAGCCACAAATAAGGGTAAAACATAAAAATGTGTCAGAAATATCAGGGCAGTTACCCACAATAAGTACCAGTTTTGAAGCTGAGCTCCGTAGCAGCAAAAGCAAATGAGGAAAGTAGCCTTACACATTAATGCTTTCTAGCAAGACCATATTCTTTAGTGGGAGTGAAGAGGGGGGACATAGCTGGGAGTCTTAAGGAGATTAAGAACCCTGATTTAAATGCAGCACAACCATGGGATGCTGAAAGCACACCTATCACTAGCCCCAATATTTTCTTATCTTCTTTTCCTTTGTTGGTGTGGAGTGGGGGGTTCTAGAGCTTTTGTATTAAAAACAACACTTTAGGGTCCATCTCTAGAGACCTATGATGGGTTTACAGAAACCAGTGTTTTCAGGGACCAAGCTGATTCTGGTGGTCCACCCCTTGAAAATGCCACACCAAAGCATGGCTGTGAGGAGTCTGTCAAGAAAAATATGCAAAGCAAAATGTACTAATCACATAGTTTGCACAGAACACACACACACACACACACACACATGTCCACAGAAATCTAACAAAGCAGTGCCACTTCCTGGCTGACCCTCCAATGTAAACAGGCTGTAAATGCATCCCTAGGAAGCGACACAGTTGATTTTCTATACATGGCTGTTGGGTAGAGGCCAAGTACAACTCCCTGTCTTCTTTACATAAACTGTACTTGAGTTATTGATTTTTTTCAAACTCAAACACAGAACTTTACATTGATCCTTGTTCCCACCCAGTGTGCCCTCTGATTGGCTGGCCCGAGTCCAGGAAGCTGGCCCCATTTGCCCTATGCTCTCAACAGCTGAATTCACAGAGGGCCCATCTTTTGGGCTTGTGTAACCCGAAGTCAGCCTGCTTTCAGGAACTGGCAATGAACAGCACATTTTCTCAAAGTTTCCTACTCTCTTCCTGGGTCTAATTTCTTCTTTGAAATTTAGGAACTAAAACAACAACATTGATAAACAACTGCGTGTTTCATATAGGTTCTGGGTGTCTGAGGGGTGAGGGCTGTGCACCACCCAGCTTCAGGTGGCCCCACTCATGCCTCAATGGGATAGCAGAATGATTCCCGAGTGTGGGAACAAAGGAATGACCTTGTGTCTAAATTCGCTCAGAAACTGAACTAAACTTTCCAGTGAAGCAAACTTCCACTTCATGGTTAAGTGGGACCATATTAACTGACCCGTCAATATCGATTCTGACCCCAAATGTGATTTTTCCCTCCTACTTGTAATAGCAATAGCATTAATTGGATACTTACTAAACTGCAAATTATAGAACTCTGCCTCAGATGAATTGACTCAGAAACTCGGAGGGTAGTCAAGCTACAGATGGCCTTCCATGACTTACCTTGCCATCCACGTAGATGCATGTATGGTTGAGAGCCACTAATGGGATTTTTCAGAGGCCTTGCACACTGCTGGTGTTTGATAAAAGTGCTTGTCTCAATCTATGTAATATGTGGCTCGATAATATGTTATTGATTATGGGGGATGTAGCTCAATTAGTAGATTGATGACTTGGCATGCCTGAAGCTTCAGCTTCACTTCTCATCACTGCCTAAACCAAATACAGCATGGTGAATGCCTGTACTCCCTGTAATCAGAAGGTAGAGACTGGAAGAGCAGAAGGTCAAGGTTATCTCAGATACATAGTGAATTTGAGGTCAGCATGGGTTTCATGAGACCCTGTCTCAAACTCTGTTTCTCATTAAGCACTAAGACCTGAAGTAGGGTCTCAGAATAAAGACAGTGTACATGAAGTAATAGCTTACTGTGCTGTGTTTCCCCTTAGCATCCATATCATGGATTTGTGGTGAAACTTTTTAAATATGAAAAAAATGCATAAAAAGAAAGGGAGAAAATGCACGTGATTCCATCCCCACCCCCAGAGATAACACTCTTTTTATCTCAATGAAATCTGAGTAAATCTCAAGAGTGATGCCATGTCTGTCTGGGAAGTTTCCAGGGGTAGGGCAGCCTCTATGAAAGGCAGATGCCCACTAGAGACATCAGGAGTTCACCCGGCTAAATAATACATGGTGCCTTGTTCTACTGAATGTGTAAAGTGATTTGCTATGCTATTTTGTGCAGGACTGTCCCACCGTCAGTGCCTCAAGTCCTCAGCCCCCATCAACCAGGACAGTTAGCCACTGTTCATTGAAATAACCCAAGATAATCTACCATTAAGCAATGCCTCTTCCTGGATAATCCTCACAATTCATTAAAAGGGAAATTCAACTCATAGAAGAGTTGTTTGACTCACTGTTTCAAAGGCTTTATTCCACAGTCAGTTGATCTCATGTCTGTGGGCTCATTATGGTGGGAAATGCCCGATGGAGCAAAATGCTTACTTTGTGATTGACTGGGATGTGAAAGTAGAAGAATCTGAATTCCTCCTGGCTCCTTCATGGCATGTTTCAATGGTTTAAGACATCTCGCTAGACCCCACCACTAAAGGCTTGACCACCTCCTCACAGTACCAAACTGAAACAAAGTCTTTCACACAGCAGCTGTGGTGGTTTGACTAAAAATGGCCTCCATGTGGTTGAATATGTGGTCTCCAGGTGGTAAAGGCTTCCTGTTGTCCTCAATGTACCTCTGCCTCCTGCCTGCAGTTTGAGATGTGAGCACTCAGCTGCTCCTGCTGCCAGGCCTTCACTCAGCCCTAATAAACTCTAACCCTCTGGAACTGTAAGCCGGTTAAGCATTTCCTTCCATAAGTTGCTTTGGCCATGGTGCTGTATCACAGCCACAGACAGTGACTAACACGAGAGTCTTTAGGGAACAAACATTTGGGATCCAAACCATATAGTGAACCAAGCATCTATTCCCACTTAGGATGGACTTTCTGTGCTTGGTTTCTCCCTGTCGTGAAGAACAAGGCACGGGGACTCCAGACAGCTAGTCTATGATGGAAGAATACTAGAGGCGGAAGTGTCGGTATCCGCTGAATTCTGCCGCTTACTGTGTATTTCTGACAACTTATGGAACACCCCAAACTTGAAAAGTAGAAATGGCTTCTTCTATAGATCAGGGTCAAGCATGGCAGAGTGTTCTCAGTGTCCTCCAAGACGTGGCTCACCCTAATTGTTCTTTCCTGCTCTTAGATATCATCTGCTCTCCCAGTATGCACGCCCTGCCAGCCACACTAGCCTTCTTGCTATTCCCCTAACACACAGGATGCTTCCACCACAGGGCCTTTGTGATGCCTCTGCACTACCTAAAACTCTCTGTCACTCAGCCTTAACTTATCCTCTGTGGTAGTTTGAATAAGAATGGCCCTCATAGATTTGAATGTTTCAACACCAGGGAGTGGTACTATTGGAAAGGATCAGGAAGTATGGCCTTGTTAGAGGAAGTGTGTCACTTGGGGTGGGCTTTGAGGTTTCAGACGCCTAAGCCAGGCCCAGTAGCTTTCCCTCTTCCTGCTTCTTGTGAATCTAGATGTAGAACTCACAGCTACTTCTCAAGCACCATATCTGCCAACATGCTGCCATTCTCCCCACCATGTTGGTAATGAACTAAACCTTTGAAACTGTGAGCTAGTCTGAGTTAAATATTTTCCTTTATAAGAGTTGCTTTGGTTATGGTGTCTCTTCATAGCAATAGATCACTGACTAAGACAACCTTTTATTTGAAAACATAATAATATCTGGGCAGTGGCAGTGTACACCTTCAATCCCACTGCTACACAAAGAGAAACCCTGTCTCAAAAACAAGCAAATAAATGACAAGTACAGCGGAGTTGTCAATAAGGCTCAGTGGGTAAGGGTATGTGCTGCCAAGCCTGATAACCTGGGTTGAATCTCTTGGACTCATATAGTAGAAGCAGAGAACTGAGTCCTACAACTTGTCCTCAGACCTCTACACATATGCCATGGCATGTGTGCATGCATGAACAATACATAGCTAAGGGAGAGAAAAGTAACAATGACCATCTCCCTTCCCTGTGCCCTTCACCCCATCAGTCCCTTAGTAGCCCCATTTTTTATCGTGCTTCTTTCCCTCGGTGACTCTCATGGCCAGTAAATCTGGGCTTTTATGCTGCCAATGAATTTTCCAACATCTCTCACTAGAAAGTAGCCACTCCTCAGCAACCAAGTCAATAACCTTGGTGACTCAAATACAGCCAAACACCCTGAGCAATAATTATCTAATGAATGGATGGATGGGTGAGTGAGCAGGTGAGGAGAATGCTGTATTTAAAGTGCTTTGGAAAAGATACAGAAGCCAATATAAATAATCTTTATAAATAAGGGGCAGATAAAGAAAACTATAATATAAAAAGTCATCTATATTTTTAAACCCTAGATATCAAGAATCAAGTATATAACACAATAACAAAAATTAATAAGAATATTAATAAGGATATTAATAAGAAATTTAGAGTGGAAGGTATATGAGTAGTCAGTGACTTGGGGCAAGACAGATGACTCCTGGGTCCAGTTTCTTCTATTTGGTAAAATAGCTCCTTGCTTCTCAATATAAGCTAACTGCTTGAATAATGGGTGTTATAAAATAAAACACTAAACTAGGGACTAGAGATGGCTTAATACCTAAGAGCACTTACTACTCTTGTAGAGGACCAGAGTTCAGTTCCTAGCACCCATGTTGAAGCAGCTCCCAACTGATTGGAACTCAGGCTCTGGGGGAAACCAGCACCCTCTTCTGATCTCAGTGGGAACTGCACTCACATATGCTTGCACATACACAAAAACATAAATAAAATAAATTTTGGCATGAGGGGATACTAAAATACAAATTGAAACTCAAAGACCACTTTTCACCCATCATACAGAAAAGTTAGTCTAAAGACAGCAAACATGAAGGCTGTGGGGAAATGAGTCTCTTACACCATGTTGGTGTTTCATTCACTCAAAAAGTCCCCCTTCTGAGAGAAGTGAGACAGTGTCTAGTAAACCTGAGAGTGAGCTGGCCTGCTCTCACACAGTGCCACTTTTGAGTATAGAACCCCTGGCAGCACTTCCCAAACCTGCTTGACCCCCAGAACTCTTAGATTGGTGACCAAGCATCTACACCTGCTGTGGTTTGGATATTCAGGTCCTACAGATTCTTGTACTTGAAGCCTGTTATCCAGTCAGCAATACTGAGACATAGTAAGACTTGTAAGAGGTGAGGCCTGGAGGGGATGTAACAGGAAGGTCGCTTGTTTGTCCCAGCTGCCCAGAACCAAAATAATCACACAGAAATTGTATTAATTAAATCACTGCTTGGCCCATTAGCTCTAACTTCTTATTGGCTAACTCTTACATCTTAGTTTAACCCATTTCTACTAATCTGTGTATCGCCATGTGGCAGTGGTTTACCCGTTAAGTTTCAGCAACATGTCTTACTCTGGCAGCAGATCCATGGCATCTCTTTGACTCTGCCTTCTTCCTATCAGAATTCACTTCTGTCTTCTCTGTCTACCTAAGTTCTGCCCTATCAGGCTAAGGCAATTTCTTTATTCATTAAGCAATACAAGCAACACACAGAGGGGATTCCCACATCAAGGGTGTGAGGAACTGGGTTATTGGGGCTCACTGCTTTCCATTGAGATTGATGGCTGTCTTAGGGACTGTATCATGTAACCATCCTGGCAGAAGTGGATATATTCTGGAGACACTTGTACTATCAGACTGTTGAAGTGATTGACACTTGTGGATCAGACTGTTCCCAAGGAATTGGACTTTCTCTGAGGATCTCATACTGGGAGAAGGAGGAGGTTGGGGCCTGTGCCAGCCAGAGCAGGAACTTGTCTCTCAGAAAGCTATTTCACACAGCTCTAACAGATTATATAGCCACCTGAAGGAACGACTAGAGCAGAGACAACAACGAATCAAGATAGGCAGTGTTAGGGTTTATGCCAAGGAGTACATTGGTAGATTGGAGTCAAAGAGTGCCACAGGTCTCAAGCAAGAGATTTATTGGGTAGGGAAGCAAAAGACCATCTTGGAGTGGGGATGAGAGAGATAAAGAAATATAGAGACAGAGACAAAGAGAGACAGAGAGATAAAGCAGTCTGTGGTAGCACGGACCTTTTAAAGGGTGTGCCTGTCACATTTGGCGGCTAGCGATGATGTAGTTGCTAGCACTGAGTTGCTAAAGGTGGCCTGGTAGAGTACCTGTATTCTAACAGGCAGGATCCTGCTTAGTTCTTTGTACTTCTGGCCCTCTACTTAAGCCTAAGCCTCATGTCAGTACCCCAAAGATGAACTGGGAAGTCACTAGACCTCGTTATTTGCTCCTCTCCCCATCTGTGTGGTCACCAGAAAGTGTGCACAGGAACTTTACAGTGGAGCTCGTCATAGTAACTAGAAACTGGAAACACTCAATAGCCACCTGTAGGAGATGGGCAAACACAGCGTAGTGCATCCACAGGCCTGGAGAACACAGTGCCTTAGTCCACAAATGAGTGGACTAAGGCCACACACAGAAGCAAATATCAATTTTATGTTGCATACAGGGAGACACAAAATAAGTCACAAGTAGAATTCAAAAATAGAGAGGAGCTGAGTTTTTGGTGTATTCGTTTTATTTATGCAAATTTCCCTTCAATTAGATACTAGATGCATAATACATACTAGATGCACTCTTTTTATGGACACATGTGACCTGTAAAATAGGAAAATACATGTGAATCATCCAGACCTGCCAGACTCTTCATGTGTAAGTGCGCAAAATGGGGTAAGCATGCCAGAGGTTGGCAGAACCAAGCACGAGGGTTGAAGTCACCTTAAGCTACATGCATGTTGTTTTAATTATTTACAAAGGAAAGAGGAGGGAGAAGGCTTGAAGCAAAAAATATTGAAAAGGACATTGACAATTCTAGATGAAGAAAATATGCCTGTAGCACTATACTATTTGTTGTTATCTTTTTTTTTAACTCAAAAAAATCTATAAGAAAAAAGTATTCTAAAAGGCAATAGATGTTAAAAAAGTGTAGTCTGTGTATGTTTATGCTTTCCAAAGAGATGCAGTCTTTTTTTCTGAGCCATTTTAATCAAAGTAACACTCCTTTGCAGTCATGTGACCAATGAATTTGGAGAACTAACTGAAGCAGACATGTTGGCCATATCCTTTTTCTACCAGCCCACAGATGCAGGATGCCCAAAGATCCCCAGCCATTCTCAGTGCCCTCTGTTCTACTGTTAGTAACAAACTGAAAATCATATTTGCTTAGAGGGGCCTGAACAGTAGAGTTTTCCCACATCTAAGTAGGACAATTGCAGAAAGAGAGACACATCTAAGTGGGTCTGAGCCATGGAAAAGCTTGATCTCCTCATTTGCAGAAGGTGAATCATACCTTACCAATAAGACCGAGTAGCTCGTGAACTCTGCAATGCAGACCTTGGGAAAAGCCTGAGCTGGCCTTCAGCTCAGCCAGGAGGATGCTCCCATCAACACAATCAACTTCCTGGCCCCTGCATGGAGATAAAGCTATCCTCAAGGAAGGATGCCAACAACAGGAAATCTTCTAATACAAAGGAAACCAACTGTTTTCCCCCTAACATTGATCCTCCTAACATGAGCCATGAGAAGTCTCCCCTTAGAGAAGAGTTCCCCTAAACAAGGGGCATCAAAACTGCACCCGTGGGGCCCCTGATCACCTGAGAGATATTTCTGAGGTTCTCAGGTGTGCATATGACCATGTCATAACCCCACCCCCAGCAGCTGGATTTCAGCATCATTGTTTTCCTTTGGTCTCACATACTTCGACAGCAGCTTTTCATGCTGGCATTTACAAGCAAACATTAAGCATTACACTGTGGTTCTTTTCCTGTGTCTATGCTTAGATGTGAAAATATTGCTAGCTGTTTACTTTGCCTGCTCATCCTGGATGACGGATGAGTCGGAAATGAACAGGCTGACTCACCAGTTGAGGGGCACATCTGTGCTCAAGTCTCCGGAAAGTTCATGCTGAACCAAGAAACTCCACACTGCTACTGGAATGGTTAGGGTCAAAGCCTGGGTTCTAGCAAAGAAAGGACATTTATTGAGTAAGGCCACACTGGAGGAGAACAGTGTCACCGTAATCAGTGGCCACCTCAAGTCTACCTTCAGGATCCTGCCATGAGGCTTAGGTTTAAAACTGGGAGTGGCAGGAGGTGTGCATAACTAAGCAGTCCTGGACAAGGTGTGGTCCTGCCCATTTTTGAGACATCTTGTCTAAGCACCAAATTCTTCTGCAAGGGAATCTGACGGGTAGTCAGAACTGTGTGAAATCTCTTCCTAGGAGATAAATTCCTGCTCTGGCTGGCACCAGACATCGGCCTTCTTCCTGCCTCAGATTCTTGGAGAATTTTTAATTTATTGGGGACTGTATTAATCTGTTTTCCACTGCTGTGGTAAAATATTCCAATCGAAAACAGCACAGGAAGGAAAGGGTTTATTTAGCTTCCAAGTCCAGTCCCCATCACACTCCATCGCCAAGGGAAGTCAAGGCAAGCACTCCCAGGTGTAGCTCTCCATACCTTTCTTCTGGTCTCAGCTTCTCTCTTCCCGGTAATAGGAGAGAATGTGGAAGGGTGGGGAGCAAGAAACAGGGAATGGGGAGAACAAAGTACCCTATGCTTCTCCTAAGTTGCCATTTACTGTGTGGCTTTGAATTCTGAATTGCGACCTCATTTCCCAGGGAATCTGTGTGGGGTCTGGGGAAGAGGGGGAGTTAGTCCATGATTCTTCAGTGGAGTTTTCAACACTTTTAGAGCTAAAAGACCTGCCGGCTGGGTACTTTCTTTAGTGAGGTGTGCCATTTGGTTCTCTGCCTTGCGAAATTCTTCTAGACTCTCCATATCTCCCTGGTAGACAAGTCTACCTGTGAAGGATTGGGAAGACAAGAAATGCGAAGCCACAGAGATTCCTCAGTGGCATCACCCAGTGCTGGACCGACCTCCTCTGTCATGGCTTGTTTCCCAGCTCTGATGCCCTTGGTCACTTGCTTTTTCTAAGCCTTTCCCTTTGCTGAATATAGCCTGTTCCTTAAAAGACTAGACGTTGACCTCCAATCCATCAACGGACTGCCTTTGTTGGTCTCTAAGTTCTTTCTGGCTCTAACATCCTAAATCAAAGGTAAATTAGCTAAGGGCACTGCTACATGCACATGTGCACGCATGCAGGTACATGCAACCCAAGGTCCCCTTTTAAAGTGAGCATCTATTGTTGTGATACTCACCGGTTCATTCCATTGTTTTTCCAGAGAAGGGATTCTAATTGTATTTTCTTCAAGCCAGGCTGCTATGAGACAAAGCCGTTCAGGCAGGTGAAGCCTTTTGGTGCAGCATCCGGCTCATTGGCTATGTTCCTCTTACAGTTAGGGTGGGCTTGGGACTCCTTCCTGGAATCTAATTGATAATGATCATTGCTTCCATGGTCAGAGAAGAGTAATCTGACCAATGACTTAAGGCAAGAAAGTTTTCATGGCCTGTAGGCAAGAAATTGTCTTCTTTCATTTCCCAAGATATCAAGATATTCTATAGAGAGAATGATGTTTAAGGTTGTTTTTCTGAAGCTAAACCAAATCATTCCCTTGGACTTTCGAACCAGATGTTTCTTTTAATTTAAAGGCTTGATTTAAAAATCAGGGAAGAATGTCTCCTTTATTAGATCAGATGTCCAATTACTCAACTGTTATTGCACAAGGACAAGCATGGTTGAGAGGGCAAAAGACAGACCCGCCATATCAAAGTTTGCGGTATAGAAATGCAATCAACAAAAAAACCTAAGAAGTATATAATTAGGTGTTCATTGTGCATGGAAAGTAAAGAACAAAGGAAAGAAAAGAGGGTCAATCTAGTGTAACATGAGGGCCAGCTTGTGCGTGGGGTTTCTGTCCTGCCCTGTTCCCCACAGCCAGCAAGCCCCAAAGAAAATCGCACAGAGTCTACATTAGGTTATAAACTGATTGGTCCATTAGCTCAGGCTACTTATTAGCTCTTGTAGCTTATATTAACCCATTATTCTTATCTATGTTAGCCACATGGCTCAGTACCTTTCTCAGCGGGGTAGCTCACATCTTGCCTCTTCGGTGCTCTGGGTAGAACTGCTGAGGGAGCTTCCTGCTTCACAGAATACTCCCATTCTCTTTGCTCCACCTCTACTTCCTGTCTGGTTTTCCCACCTATACTTCCTGC